>JABUQX010122984.1:0-7500 GCA_015478945.1 Trachelipus rathkii
GTTAGTTTTTTTCGTTAACGACTTAACGTTTCAGTTTATCGTGAAAATGGTTAACGAATTATTAACTTCAATCACATTTACTTTCTTCAAAAAAGGAAAGAAAAAGGAAGTTCTTTTCTTGAAAGAAGAATTGAGATTACATAAAATATTTGCACACTATATTGAAATTAAATGAATTAATTAATAATTAAATAAAATTTACAAGAGCATATATGTATTTTCAATTTTTTTCTTTTTTAATTATTGAAATATTTATAATTATTATCAGAATTATATTATTTAATTTGTTCTGACTATATACCATTCTAATAATAATTAAATTATTATAATTGAAACTATTTAAAAATATTATTTCAGAACCTGTTTGAAAGGTATTTTAATTTAAAAATTGTAATGTTATTCAGATATCTAAATCCATGAAAAGCTTTCTTTTATGCTCATATCTTACATACGAAATATTTCACAGTGAATAACAACTACAGAGTCAGCAAAATTGCATTTTACATTAATAACGTTTATAGAGACTTCTTAAATCGATTTTCCTTTCAGGGCAATTCATCCGGCAAACAAAGAAACCGAACTCGGTCAACTTTGATATTATTGGTTTACTGGTTCAATATCATGAAAATATATTCATTAACATTTTTATAACTTCAGAAACAGAAAAAGTTGCAAACATAGTATTAGTATCTTGAAGTAAATTTGATCTACATTTTATATTATGCAAAATTTACTTACCTTTCCGAATTACTATCAAGCCTTTAAAAATCTAATATAATTCAACTTCGGTAGTAGAAGATAAAGGTAGACTTCCCAAATGAATAAAATTTATATTATTATTATTATTATTAATATTATTATTATTATTATTATTATTATTATTATTATTATTATTATTATTATTATTATTATTATTATTATTATTATTATTATTATTATTATTATTATCTTACTATTATTATTATTATTAGTCTTTTTATCGCACTGCACCGCACCATATATGGACATTGATTTTGTGTGTGTCTCTCTGTATGTGTGTGTGTGTATTATTATTATTATTATTATTATTATTATTATTATTATTATTATTATTATTATTATTATTATTGTTATTATTATTATTATTATTATTATTATTATTATTATTTTTTTTTTCTACTATTAGTACTCTATAAGTAAATCAGGTGCATTCATTATATGTTAAGTTTTTCAGAATATTGTGTTGAAACCGTTATTAACATAATATTAATAATAATTCTCATTCATTGATTTAGTGGAAAATAAATCTTTTATTATGGATATTAACTTTGTGCTATCACCTAGTTGTTGTGGGCAATTATACATTTTATTGTTATATTGTTTATCTATATTATTGTAATATTATATATATATATAATAATAATAATAGATATATGTATATAATATATATATAATAATAATATATTAACTCTTTAATAATATGTAATCATTTATATAAGAATAATCATAGGAATATAAACATGTCTAACTAATAATATTATAACAAAAATAATAATAAAATCAAATAATAATAATGATATGTATGTATATATATAATAAAACAACTGTAATTATATAATATATATAATAATATATATATATATATAATATCTTAATATATATATATATATAATAATAATAATAATAATATAATATATAATAATAATAATAACTTATATATATATATATATATATATATATATATAGCATGTATATATCATATATATATTTTCATTCAATTTATGGATCATTTCCACTTCTAAAATAAACAACAACATTTAAAATAATTTTCTTTCTCCCTTCTTTATTTCTCTTATCTCTAATATTTTTTTCTTTACTTTTTCTACTGCTTTTTATTTATTTAATACTCAAAGGTTTTAATCTTTATTTTCTCCCTCTTCTCAATAATAATTCTTTTCATCATTTTTAGATTGTTTTCTCTAACATTTCTCTTTATTACTATTTTTTTATTACTTCTGCAACTTTTTGTATTAAAAAAATTAAAATTAAATGTGTATATATTTAACTTTTCAGGAAATACTAATTTATTTTTTCTATGAATTTATTCATAATCTATATAAATAATTTATAATTAAATATTAATTGCAAATTGTATAATTCATATTTTAACATTGCATTTTTATACTATATGCTCTTATACCTTTATAATTACAGTTTTTCTTTACTAATAATATTAATCATATATACGAATTTTGTTCTGCTCTTTGTTCCTTTATTTACTTATCTTCTATTTTTTTATATTTTCCTTAAACGTTTCCAAATTATTCGTTTATTAACTCCCTACTTCCTTGAGTTCTTATTGCTTAATTTTTTACACTTACATTTTATTGAATTGGAATGGGTATTTCTGCTATGTTCTGAATTTTTCTTTAATCTGAGTGTTCTATGGATTAATTGTGTTCGAGGTGTTTTTTATTGCTTTTCTTTTTTTACCTCTTTTGTCATAAATCGGTGCTTTGTTCTCGCATTTGGGATCTGATCGTGTTCGGGTTCGTGTCGGAATCTTCTTATGGGTTTGTGCTGTGGTTTGTTGTAAGCCGGTTTTCTATTTTCAATGTTCTCTGTTTAGCTGTTTACTGTCGCGGTGGGTTGTTTCTTCCGCGGCTTGTTGGTCTCTATTGCTGGTGTCGGTGGTTGCTGTGCTTTGCCATTTGATAGTTCTCTTGTTACTTTTGTTTTGTTTTTGTTCGGATTTTTTTGTTGTTGGTTAGTGGGCGGGTGTGGGTGCTGTTCGGTTGTTGTTTTGTTTTTTTTTTTTTCTTTTTCCTGAGCACTATAAAATCGGGTAAATTTTATGTATCTAAGAAAATGGTCCACACTATGAAATTATTTTAGGTAATTTGTGAGGATATATTTTTATTTTCTGTATTTTTATCTTTTCTTTTTTTTATGCATTTTTTCTTATGAAATTGGTCTTGGTTATATTCTTATTTATGATAATGCTACCGGCACGTCTGTAGGCAAACAGGGTCTTCTTTAGGCTCAGCTTCTAAAACAGCGTTTTATATCACGCTTACTTTTCTCTTGTTTGTATGTTTCCCCTTACAATACTCGCATGATTTATTCATCTTTTTTTTATTTTTTAGTGTATTAGGTCTTTAATTATTAATGAGCCTTATCGGACCCTCTCTGACCGAACTTATTTAATTATTATTGGTTGGATTTTAATAAAATACAAAACTTTGCAAAATGCTCGCTTCCTTTTTTTAAGGCGCTCTTGGCTACTCGTATGTCAGTTTTTCCAATTGGTGAATATGTCTTCAATCCTTACATTTCATTAATTTTGAATATTTCCTTTTCTTTAAGTGGTTCTTTTTTTTATGTCTCATAAGTCTTTTCCATAAATAAATGTCATAACTCTAGGTGGACATCCAATATTCAGTCTTTTTTCTTTTTCTAGATTAATACTATTTTTCTTTTTTCTCTTTTCAGTTTCTGAAAATTATAGATTTGATTATGTCCAACGTTCATTTCTATTTTCTCAATTTTATTTTTATGTGTGGTATTTTTTATATTATTAAATACTATAATTTATAACTTGCTAATATGCTCTATTGTCCTTTTTTTTAGGCCGCCTGTGATTGTATTGTCATGTTTTTTTTATTCTAATCGATGAATATTTCCTCCAACGGGTGGTTTCTTTTGGTGTGTGGAGTTTCGGAGGTGTGTGTTCATGGTGGTTATGGTGGTTTATGGAGTTGTGGTTGGTGGTAAGGTGTGGGTTTTTTGTCGCTGCCGCGTGTTTCGCGGTGTTGTGTTGGTTTGTGTGAGGGGGTGTGAGGTTATAGGCTATGTTGGTGTCTGGCATTAGGTTTAAATGAGAGTGGATCGAATGGTCTGTTTGTACGGTGGTTGGGTATCCGGTATTCCAACAGAGTTCTTTGTGGGTCAGGAGTGGTTTGGAGACGTGGCCGGTTTCTTGTTTGTCTCAATTGGGGGGGTGGGATTTGAGTGTCGAAAATCATACGATTGGATTTAGGGTGGTCCAGTGACGTTTGCTGGTGGGAGTCATACCCGTGTTGTGATGGAGGTGTTCTTTATGTTGGGGGTCTATGTTTGTCGTGGCTGGGTGACGCGGTTGAGTTTGTGCGGCATCTCTTGTCGTGACGGGTTCTGGGTTGAGCTTTGGGAGTGGATTCTGTTTTTTGAGAGCTGGGCGTTTATTTTTGGTGTCGGGGGCCGTGTTCGGAACATGGGCTTTTCCTTTTCGTGTTGATGTCTACTCTTTAGGGGTATCTCTGCTTGGTATCTTTTCGTTGCCTGTTGCGAGGGTGTTTGGGTCTTCTTGGGTTGGGGTGTGATGGGGGTTGCTTGTTATCTACTCAGTTTTCAAATTTTTCTGACTGAAATATGCAAAGTATTTGGTTAGGATTTTTACTCTTTTTTCTTATTGTGTATTGTTTTTTAGTTGAATTATTGGTATTCTGTTTTTTTCTCCCTTTTACGTTCTTCTCTATAACTTTGGTTATTCTGGGGTTTTTCTTATCCTTTCGGTTATTTAGGGTTTTTCGGATCATTGGTTTATCTGGTAGCTTCTTATTCTTTGACGAAGATCTTTCTTTTGGACTTTTGGAGGTGTACATGGTGGTACTTTTTATTTCTTAGCTTTTTAATATATAATGAGTTTCTTATGAGTAATTACTTCTATTAACGTTGGGGGCTGTTGTATTCTCCTTATCTACCCTTCATTTGTGTTTTGGTAGTCTGTATTCCTTTATGTAGTAATGGTGCTTTTATCGGAGGCTTGACGTCAGTTTATGTTAAGGGTGTGGTGCCCGCTGACTAAGCTTATATATTTGTTCCTTTGTTTTGACTTTCTTTGTAAATCCTTTTCCCTATTTGCACTTCTTGTTCAGCTTTTTTTTAGTACTTTTTTTTTATGAGTTGAGTTTTACTGTCGTGAAATTTATTAATAAAAGTTCGTATTTAAATTATATTTATTTTTTTTTGTGTAAGTTAATGTATAGTTTTCTTTTGTGCTTTTCTTTGGCTGTCTTTATGTTGAAAAATATGCTGGTCTGTTCCGTTACATTTATTTGTGTGCGCATTGTTGAGTTTTTAAAATCCCAAATTGTTTTGGAAATAATGCTTATTTGAGTTGTACTGATCTTATTCATCAACTTATTCGTTCTATTCTGGAAGCATTCAAGATGTGTATGTCAGAAAAAACTTAAAAAGTTATTTAGTTGGGGGGCTGTCAAATAATCTTATGCTTTATGGAGAGGATATCATGCAATATTTTACTTATTTGTCTTTTTATTTTCTTTTTGTTTTTTTGTACCTTTGCTTCGTCTTTTTTTTTCTTATTAATAAATAGTAATTTGATACGCTAAACACCGTCAGTATAGTGACAGTAGGGGGAGGTGTTGTATCATGTGTTACAGGGGAGGTTCATGTTGAACACATTCCGCGGTGCTTTGTTTAAGTCATAGTTAGGAAGCGTTATCTTCTGGAGTCATATGGAGGCATTTTTAGTTTGAATATTTTTAAATGGGTTTAATATTTTCGTCGTTCGCTTCTTTTTTGGGTAGCCGGGGTTTTTCTTGGGAGTTTATGCGAAGTTTCAGCTGAATTATGCCAGTTCGGATTTCCGTGATTGTATGACGTAGTCCTGAATCCGCTAGTAGTTTCGTATGGTTTTTGATTCATTTTTGGGAGTTTTTTTTGTCGGTATGCTTTGGTTTAGTGAATTTTATTACCGGAGGATTGGCGTTCACGGGGAGGTTGCGGGGTTTTATAGTTCGTTTGTTCTTGTCCAAAATGGCATTACTTTGGGTTGTTTTTTATTCTTTCGTTAAATCTCTCTACATTGCTCACTTAATAATTATTGAATTTGTTGGTTTTGAATCTGACTGGAACCACAAACATTGCATGAATGTAATTTTGAGTTTAGTATTTTTAGGGGTTTTCTATTGAGTTCGGAAAGGTTTGAAGTTTTTAGTGTGGGGGAATGTTTAGTAAATAGGAGATTACCAGGTGATAGGACTATTGCGAGTCGTAGCAAACGAGTGACTTATGGTTTCGTTTGACTTCTGGTGTAGGGATGACTAATAATTTTAATAAGAGATATAACAATGTTTGTAGTAGTGATTGATTAGCAGGTCCGATGTTCTTGATATTCGCAGAGAAAGGTGAGAAAAATTTATACGATTTGCTTAACTTATGTTTCCTTTTGATTCGCATTATATTATATTCGTTATATATGTTATTTATTTATAGTTTTGAGTTTTTTGAAGGGATGGTTTGTTTTGTGTATTTTTTTTTATGATGGGTTTTGGTGATGGTGTTTTTATTATAGGGTTATATTATTTAGTTTGTATATATTATATATATATATATATTATATATATATAGCTGTATTTATTATTATAGTATTTTATTTTTTGGGTGTTGTTATATAAAATTTACTTATATTTATTTGTTTATGTTTATGAATAAGTTATTTAAAATTATATATATTTATTATTAGTATTAGTGTGTGTATATAGTATATATATATATAGTATATATATATATACTATATATATATAATTATATAATATATATTAATATATATATATATATATATATATATATAAGATATATATATAATATATATATCGAACTACAGCTTGCTGTGTGAAATCTCTTTGGAATGATAGTTATCAATGTTTATGGCAATGCAAAATAAATCAGGGAGAAGAACGAAGATAATGTACGATATCGAGAACAGGGAGAACACGTCGGAAGATATGAATGGAAGGTGCACAGTTAAAACAAACCAGCAGATTTAAATTAATCTAGGAGTGAATATTCGAGTGAAAGGATGGATAGCGATTCAGAACCGAGGAAAGAATAACGAAATCATTCAAAGAATGGTGGGAATGTTGTAGCCCATTGTGACGCAGAGAGGAGTGGCCAGTAGAGGTAAAAGTGACTATATTTATACAACCATCCTACGACAATATACTATATCAGTTCGGAATGGTTGGGTACTTAACACGATGCAAGAAGAGTAAAATAGAAGCTGCGGAAATGCGAGTGTTAAGAATAATAAGAGGAGTAACGCTGAGGGACAAAGTTAGAAGTGAAGCAATAAGAGAAGAGCTCGGAGTCCGCCCAATAATGGATGATGGTAACTTGAAAAGAAACCAGCTGAAGATGGTTTCGGGACAATGTGCAAGAGAATGGAGGACTTTAGATACCCCGAAGATTTACTAAATTGGAGACCTATCGGAAACGAGACCAGTTGGGAAGACACAATGAAAAAGATTGGAAAGGATTGCTGTGGAAGAAGCATTAACGCTCGAGGGGAGAAACGATAGGACAGAAATGTGGAAAGGACGGGCACTATTTGAAGACCGGGATGTCCTGGCAAGGATTTCTGGAGGGAGCAACAACTTGACAGAATCTAACCTAACAAGATGGATCGGTGAGAAAGGTGAGAAATATATATACTATATATATATATATATATATAAT
>JABUQX010122984.1:12500-35926 GCA_015478945.1 Trachelipus rathkii
AACAATTCTTTTCTTCTGTAAGAATATTTGTTATTTTAAATTTTTGCTCTTCAGCCCATCTAATAATACTTTTGAATAAACCAGACTGGGAAAGAGTTGGCAGATCTATACCACTTTTGGCAGGAATTTGACAAACTTTTGACGCTTTATGAGTTGAAACTGATAGTTTAATAACAAATTTGGTAGGCTCAGTTGTAGAAAATCTTTGATTTGTTTTAAAGGAAGATTCATAGATGCTTTCATCAAAACTAGTATCAGAATTTATGATAGAAGTGCTCGAAATGTCATCTATTAAATCATAATGAAGCACACTTTCATTTTCTCTATGAACGCATCTATGCCTTTTTAATGGATGAATTAATAATGCGGGACTTTTGTGGATCCATCTTTGGGTTTCTCAAACTATTTTCTATAAGTTTCTTGTCTTTTTTCATCCAGCCCAATACCGAGTTAAGTTTCTTCTGAGCAGAGAGAGAGAGAGAGAGAGAAGAGAGAGAGAGAGAGAGAGAGACGAGAGAGAAGAGCAGAGAGAGAAGAGAGAGAGAGGAGAGAGAAGAGAGAGAGAAGAAGAGAGAGAGGAGAGAGAGAGAGTTAACTACCCCAGACTGCTTAGACAGCAACAACTTTATTCTCACACAATCTGAAACCAATTGGAACGACATCTCTACAAAAGTTCATTGGACTGCCGTGAGGAGATTTTTGAACATGACTGCGCAGAGCGCAAATAAGGGTTTTGGGTGTAAGCCGGATCCGGAGCCGGAGCCGGAGCCGAAGCCTCGGTATAAAAATGAAGCTGGATCGGGATTCGAATTTTCTTTAGGGTGGACCCGGAGGTGGATTAAAAACTGACGATCGGAAGAAATTATTATAAAAAAAACAATAAGGTTCATGATAGTCTGAAGGATCATGTCGGAACCACTGTGAGCTACGGGAGTTAAGTTGGGAGCCAGAGACTCATTTTTAAAATGTTGAAGACGGAGCAGAGAAATTTTAAAGTTTTGAAGCCGAGGTTGGGAGTCGCGAGCAGCATTATTTTAATTGCTGGAGCACAAGAGCGGAATGAAATCCTGTAAAAACGTTTACCAGCTTTGCAAGTCGTTCTGATTCTGATGGACGCCCTCAGAATCCACAAAAAAGATGCTAAGATATTAAGAACAAACGGGGGTTTGAGTTGTTCGTTTTTGAAGATGTTAAATTATGCTGAAAAATGTATCTCGAGTAAAAACGGATGAATTAAATGAGTTTTTTAGGCAGTCTAAATAAAATCTCTCATTCCCCCCCCCCCAAATTAAAAATCTCGAGAAAGAATCCTTCATTTCTTTTGCCCTCAATGACATTCTTCTTTGGATGGGAATAATTGCAGCTGAAATGTAGTTCTTACTTCAAAAGTCAATATAAAGTAATGAACTACTGTATGTGTGATGATACAGAGGCGGATAGGTGATGAAGTATGGAAAAAAAGGTTATTAAATATAACGTAGCGAAAGAGTTACGAAGGCTCAGGATACGAGATCTGATAGGATAGGATAGATAGGATAGGATGGATAGGACTACTCATTTCTTTCATGCCCACTTCTTTGCATGCGAACTGAAGTTAGAAGAACAGAGTAGTGATTGTTGTGAAAGGAACCAGACACCTGAGTTTCTGTTCAGAAAAAGAAACTAGGTTTAGAGCAAATGAATAAAAAAGAGATGGTGTTTAGTTAGCTTGGAGAAATTTATTGAATATATAATAAACAGCTTGTGTGCTCTCTATTAACTATATTCAAAAGCGGATTTAGAAAAAAAATTTCGCGATCAAGTCAAGTGAGAATCTCTTCGAAGTGGCTGTACGAGGAAATAGGATATTGGCACGCATTAGAAAATCGAGGGAGATTCGTGGCATAAGAAGATAAAACAGTTATGAATAAGTGTTTCTCTGCAATTACTGGGGGCAATATTTCGGATCCGGTGACTAAAATTTTAAATGATATTCTTGAAAAAGCAAGAACTAGAGAGTATTTTCAGTGTACAGAATTGAGAGTACTCACATAGTTTAGATTCAACAAACTTTAGAATAAGGTTAAGGAAAGTTGAACGAAACTTAAACCAGAATTAGGATTTTCCTGTGGGGCATAGAAGTGGGTTCTTCTTTTATTAGACCTCAGGCCTTATATAGTAAACTGCATTCCCTCAAGAATAGACGGCCGAAGTGAAAAGGCAGAGACCAAACACTAGATATCTTCTAATCGTCTGGGGGGGTGCAAATTTGGAAGCACAATCTTTGCCAACCACAGGAGGAATTCAGTCAAAATCATATACTTTTTAGATTCTTATAAGCTCAGAGAAATGCAGAAATAAACATCTTACAGAAAAAAATTGCTATAACTTAGGTATCTAATGTGAATATAATGTAGTGGAGAAGGAGGAAAAGCCCCAGAATCGTCAAAAGTGGAATTAAAAAACGGAGAGAATGGTGTCATGAACCAAAGAAACAAGGTGTTTGGAAATTAAAGTAATAATTTTGTATTTTGATGCGTAATCATATGCATTTTTAAAGAGGGAAAGAAGAGGAAGCAAAGTTAGAAACTATTTTTTAAAAATGAAAGGTAAAAATTTGTTTCAAATCAGCTTGATTGAAGTGCGAAAGGAAGTGCAGAAAGGACTTATCTGCTGTAAGGAGCTCTTACTGAGAAATATTCATAGATTATATCAGCTCTACTCACCTAAAATTACGCATCACGGACATATTAGTACGTGTAGGTAGTCGACAAGCGCACAGATAAAGTTAAAAAGTCACCTATAAGAACGATTTTGGGTAGAGTGTAATCGTGTAATGAGTATGACCGCGTGCAGTTTGAAGGTAGTATTATCTGAGATTAAGTGTTATTCGCGCGGTGAATGTAGTTGGTCTTCTATCTTAGCATACACTATAAGAAGAATCTAACTCAGTATGGCGTTAAATATACTTCCGAGGAAATATGATCTTATCCAAGGGAAGCAGTAAGCTTTGTTCCATGGAAAGGTAAATAAAACTACAAGGTTTAGGTCATTCTGGATATAAGGGAAATGGTAAGCTAGCTCATCTGTTGTATCTTGAAAATTAGAGAAAGAAGCAATCCGGTGGTACTTAAATGAAATGACTAAGAATGATTATTTCTTAGAAAGAAAATGTTAAAGGAGTTTTAGAGTTTTAGAGTTTAGAGTTTAAGTTGCCAAAGAATTTAGGATAGTCATTTGAGTTAGGAGAGATATACAGAACAAATGAATTTAGCAGTTGATTGCCAAGATAGCCTAAGCAATAAGTCAGAAAACTGAAAAACTCTAAACTAGAGACAGAAGAAGAAGCAACATCATTTCGCACGTATGCACAAAAACTGCCTTTGCTGGTAAACTGTTGTTATAGACAGTAAGAGAAAACAGAACAGAGTTTGATATCAGAACGCTCAAAAACACCTGAGCTTGTGTTAAGAATAATAAATGAGATTTTGAAGATGAAAGAATGTCATGTACTGCAAAGTGGAAATTAGGGTTGAGACCTCGGTTATTGCAGAAATTAAAGGAGGAAAAAGGTTGTGCAACAGAACAGGCTGGAAATTCCTTAATTGTGAAAACCCCACCTCCGGGGGCCGTCCACCCTTGGTGGTAATGGGAAAATGGGATGATGATGAGCTATTTTTGGAAACCGCCATCATTTGCCTCTCCGTTGCTAGATGTATCGATGACATTTATCCAGCATAAAAAGAAAGTCTTGCCTGTAATACTATTTATAGTTTGTGATTAAAGGAAATCCTACTCTAGCGTAAGAAAAGTGTGGAGATGAGGGAGAAAATGGGTGAAAGATTGGCACTGGAATGCAATGGGATGCACCAAAACAATTCATAAATTTCACAATGGAAATTATTATCCTCGCTTTGGTGCGCATTCGCACTACAATTCGGTTTTCTATAACTGCTTAACATATAATTCGTAGTATATATTATATATGATATATATATATATATATTAGTATTATCACATATATATATCATATATATATTTAGTATATAATTTATATATAATATATTATATAGATAACGGTATATATATTATATATATTATAATTATATAATATATATATATTTATGATATATATACTATTAAATTATACACGGTAAAATACACTATATGTTATGGTACGTATATTATATATAGTATGTATATATACTTATAAAATAACTTATAATACTATATGTATTATATTATATATTATATATATATATAATATATATATACAATATATATATATATATATATATATATATATATAGTACTATTAAAAAATCAGGACAGTAATATGTAGTAGTATATATATATATATAAGTAATATCAGTATACTGTATATATATATATATATATATATATATATAAAGAAAGAACAGAGAAGTGTTACACATAAACGTCATTAGTCTCTAATCCATTAACCTTCTAATTTCCTGCGCTGGTTTAATAAAGAGGGAAGTCCTTTTCCATTCTTTGTCCTTTCGTTTTAATTCCCTCTTGACTTGAAATTCCTTTCAAAGTTGTCTTGACTTTACCACTTCTTTTTTTTCTTTTCTTTTTTTTTTTGTCTTGAAAATTTGCTGAAGTGACTTGTTGATAAATAAGGCTTGGTAATGAGTTCTTGTTCTTGAATGCAGCAGGGCTAATTTAATGATAATTTTTTTATGCTTTTTGTTTTTTATTTTTTATTTTTTAATAGTTTTGTTTTTAACAAAAGTCTAGATGACATTTGGTATTTCTTTGTAGATGGTAAAATAGATTTTAATATTACTATTATATATATATATATAGTTATATAATATATATATATTATATATATATTATATATATATATATATATTATATATAATATATAATAATATTATATATCTATATATAGTTATATATATAGTATATATAATTAAAATCACTAAGGTATTATAAAAACATCAACTACTTTCTCTCCACAACTCTCACATGTGGGCCTTAAGAGTTTCTCTTTTTCAGTTGTCAGTGAGGTGTTAGATTGGCTCAAAGGAGCTTAAGCCCGAGTAGTTAAAGGACCACAGGTCTCGGGCGTCCTAATAATATATCTTATTAACTAGTATACGATAGGGTATAGCTATAATATATATATATATATAATATATCATACCCAATAATCTATTGTAATTTATCGTATGATGGATATATTATTACTATATATATATATATTATATATCTTAATATATAATATTTAAGTAATATATATTAATTATTTATATAATAAATATGCATACAGATTGAAGTGTAAACTGAATATTTTTTTGCAGTGGGTAAATTTTAAATTGCTTTAATTGAAAAGAGTTTGAACACTATGTAATTAATAACTGCAATAACATTCGACTGTAAGTTTTGGATTCTAGACGTGAGAACAATAAAATAACTACTTGAGAACAATAAAAAAAAAAGAATATATAGAAAAGTTGGAGAATATTTAACAAATATTGAAAGAATATTCAAAAGTTGGGAAAAATCTTTTACAAAATCCGCTGATGCTAATGTTGAGCTTTAATTTTTTTGCTGATTTGAATACTTTTTTTTATATGTATAATCGCTCAAATGCAGATTTGAATTAGTAAACCGGTCTATGTATTCGGATGCGAAAGCAAATATGGATAAGAATAATCGGAGAAATACTGATGAGGATATCTGCTACATCACTAGCACGTTAATTATCACAAGTTATTATCATACCTTCCCCTTTGTACAAAAACGTTCCTTTCCCGTACGTGTGTAAATTATCTTCCCTTTCTTTGCTTGGTTTATAGATTTATTACGAAGGTTTTGCTTTCTTCTTCCAATATTAGAAGAAACATATTTGTATAATCTTTTTCCATGAAAACAACTAAGCAGTCATCCATGTACCCAAGACGAGGAATGGGATTGAATATGAGAATACATCATATATAATTCATATATGCTCGATTTTTTACAGAATTTTTTGTGACAAGACAAGTATCGTCTCAAGCTCAATTTCTATCTGCCTTTCATCTTCCACTTCTTTCTATCTATCTATCCTATCTATCTCACTTTATCTCTCTCTCACTCTCTTTTTTATCTATCTTATTCTTCTATCTATCTACCATAATATACTCGTGAGTAGGCTTGGTTGATGTCACATCTAATGCGAATAGCAATTACTCTATCTATCTATTCTATCTATCTATGTATAACACGGCTCTGTATGTATGTATATATGGATATGGTATGTATGTATGTATCACTAGGGAGCTAGTAATAGTATATGGTATGCATTATTCTAGAATAGCCGTGAATGTTCACATAGATGCAATAATCATTTAATAATAGAATTATAATTTTGCCTTGCTATTTCAAAAGCATAACAGTCATTATTTGTAGTGCTCATTGTGACAACTATTGTCTTATATCGCATAAGAACTATTATGTATAATGTGTATAATTATTTGCATGCTAGAGTTGGTCATATAAAATAGGTGAAATTGAAATGCCTTATGAATGTATGACATGTATGAATTGTATAATAATCGTACTGTCCTATAGATTATTATATCGTTAAGTAGTACCATATTGTATTATAATTATTGTAGATAACTGTATGGTGATGCTTAACTATGATAATAATCGTATTTAATGATAAACATGGTAATGTATGATAATTTAGGATATTTTATGTAAGCTATTGTTATAGTATGCATATGAACAATTAAATAGTAGTGTACTTGTTAGATCTATCAGCTCTATTTATTCTTATCTAACTCTTACATCTATTTATTAATAATCTTATTTTCTATCCTACGTCTTATTGTCAAAAGGCTAAGTCATACATCCCTATCTATACTATCTTTCAATACTATCTGATCTTAATACATATACTCTATTTACTGAATCATACAATTAATATTTTATATCTTTTTTGATATCGACTCGGTGTGGTGAGGATCCTAGATATATTATACCTATGAATACTCCTCTATTAATAATCGATTATTTTTACGAATTTATTCCGCTTCGCCCTATTCCTTAACTATTTATTACTGTGCAATAATAAGTTTTATATCTAGGTCTTTGAATCACTTACATTTCTTTATCTTCTTCCGTCATATACTTCTTTTCTTGTGTCCTCCTACTTTTTCATACTCTCTCGATGACATATGTGTGGACGCATAATACGAGTACATGACTTCAAGAACGTAAGCCTAAATACCCTGGGGGCCAAGTATTCATCTGGAACCGATTTAAACATGAGATAATACTTACAAAAAGAAATGATAGCGATAATTACGCGTTTGAACATATTACACATAGCTCAATCTTATCTATGAAAACCAATGTTAATGTTTCTGTTTGACTCATAGCTTCATAACATCATAGTTAGAATCAAGATATAGGAAGAGTTGCTATGATCTCATACGGGTAGTTGGCGCAGACCAAAAGAGCAGAAAGTTAACTCATTTATTTGACTTACAACTCCTTTCTAACGGTATAATTTGTATCCTCTGAGATACCATAAATTGATATAATTTATCTGATATCTAACCTTAGAAATTATAGGTTTAATATTGCTTAAATAATGAAAGAACAATGTTTTTTTTATGATTTATACGGTATCGCCTAAATATATCATACCGATACCTCAAAATACAACTATTACGCACATAAACATAAGAAACATATCGATACTACAGATTGTATTCTATTAATTCAACTACTAACTACAAAGTAATAATTTTTCAACTCAGTTGTGCCAAATAAGATATCATCTAAAATACTCACTAAATTTCCTAAGGACCCATATTAATATGAATTTAGAAATCATAAGTGTAATCTAACTTGAATACATTAATTAAAACTAATAATTATAGGATTTACTTGTTATATTTCAAACCTTAACAATATTAAATAATAAGTACCTAGGACTAGGTTTATTTATTATCTCTATACATTAATTTGATATATATTTTTTAAATCTCACGGTTTTACTAATAATTAGAAATAGTAATAATACCTTCAATCAAAGACTTTATAGCCTTATAAGTTATCTAATCTGTAGGATCTATAATCATTCTTATCTGAATAATATAGTAATCTAACAATGAAATATACAATATTTAAAACATAATTTATAATTTATCCAGTATTCATATATTACATATTTAATAATATAGATAATAACAATATAATAATAATTAAGGTAATAGTCGTATTATATAATATATAATATATAATATGTTATATACTTTAGAATAAAACTTATTATAATAATATTAATAATTGGTAATTTTTTTAACTAGTTTGCTAAGGAGGCTACTATATATCTAAAATACTATACCTGAGTGACTCACTTACAATTTCTTAAGGAGCCCATTTAATTTAAATATTTGTAACCTAACTAATACAATGAATATATATAATATATATATATTATAATAGACAAACCCATCCCTTCAGTGTTAGTATCACATATTAGAAATATATATTAATAGTCCACCAAACTAGGCCTTTATCTATATATAAAATTATAATATGTATATATAAACAATCGAGATTTTTATAATTTATTTTATACGGGATGGGAATTAAATAAATACCTATATCTAAAACCTTTCTTCATTAAATTACGTAGAGCCCAAATTATTATTTGACACCGATGACATAACATGAATACATAATAAAAATTAGATTCTTACCTTGTCATATTTAAATATAATAATATAATATAAATTATAAGTTATACTATAATTAATCTCAAATGAAAGGTCAAATATGTTCTAAAATTTTTTAAATAGTGAAAATATATATATACTAACACCTTTCCTAGTCACTTCCGTTTGAATTTGTTCTCTAATCTACAGATATACAGACACCAAATTTCATTTTCAACACTTTATATTTAAAAGATTTTAGATTTTCTTGCTATACACATTATAAATATAATAATATAAAGCGCATGAAAGACTATTCTTGATCTTACCATAAAATATTTGTAAATATTTCATTAATTTGTAGAGATAATGAGGTTAATTATTTAATTTAACCCGAAGCCGAATTTCTTTTAAACTTTCACACTAAACACAACAAATTTAAACACGTTACTCACTTTTATATTTAACTATACTCTTATTATTTGATAATTTTGCATCTTTACAAGCAAATACGAAAGTTTTAAAGATTTGACTAACGTCCTTGCTCATATTAGTAAACATAATAACAATTATATTATAATATAAGCTTGACTATACGATAAGTAGTGCTATTACTAGTACTATATATACAAATGTTTAAATTTTTCATACGTTGTGCAATAGGAGTATAATACTATACATAACCCTTGACATAATATTAACTAGAAAAGTACCCAAATAATTAATTTAATATGACCGAATTCTTAAAATTGATAAATATATCATTTATTCCTAACTATTTCTTCTCATTTTATTATAATATTAAATACTCTCATATATGTATATAAATAAGCTTGTGAAATACGCTTATTTCATACACATAATCAATTATAGTAAATTTTTTTACTTTATATATATATATTATATTATATATATATAGTTATTATATATTATATATATATTTTATATAATATTATATAATTATATATATGATATATAATATATATGAATTTAATAAATATATGTTTAAAAATAAATAATAGCAAGATAATATTATATATTATATATATAATACTGAGTATAGGTATTGACCAGGTAGTAGTACCTATATCAAAACCATGTCACTAACAAGAACTACTAAATGTATCCGAAATTATAATGTAAATTAGATCTATGCAGTTTAATTCCGAACAAAAACATTAAAATATATACAATATTTTTAAACATTTTTTCTTAGTGATGTTATACGTCTTTTATATTTTGTAGCGGATCAATAGATTGGTGTCCTATACCTGATCAATAGAACACGTCTCATTATCTAATTTAATTAATTGTTATTAATCTTATATAAATACAGCACGTGTAATTGTTTTTCATCAGGATACTTGTGCTATTGTGCTCAAGACGCGTATATACATACCATATCACAACAATCTAGTCTCTTTAATATTTTTATAATCATTGATAGGATTAAGGCCATTGATCTGTAATGTTGTGTTGTGTGGTGTGTTATGTAGCTGCGTTTCGTGTAGATTAACGTGTTGTAATAATCCTGAGATGAGTACTTGGTGTAGATACAATAATTTGTAATTTCTCTTGACTCATATCTATGTGGTATATGGAAAGAACCTGACATAGAGTAACTAAATAAGCTATTATGTGTGGACGCTTACGTTTCTTTTTTTAGCTTGTGATATTCAGAATAGTCTATAATGTATTCATAGAGCGAATGGGGGTCTGTGATTGGCGATATCTGAGTGGGTATGAATTCCTCCACTGATACCTGCTTACAATCTCTAAAACCATGTAGAACTTTGGACAAGTTATTTAGTTACCAACCGTTCTAACATGATACATATTAAAGGTGCACATGTTAGAAATTTAAAATATTTCTATTCTGTCTCTTCACTCCCCTTTATTCCTGACTCGCTTGATACAATTAGTTAGTACTAAGTCTTGTGACTTACGCGATGTTGTATCGCAAATAGGTTGAATCAATCCCTCTCTCAGGGAATAGAGGGTTGAAACGCGTTGGTCGCTTCAGACGAACAGGAGGTGGAAGAGTAACTCCTTCTCAAAGGCCGTGTGCACTAAATCACATATCTTCTAGAAAAGGGGCTATTTATAAAATTTCATGAAACCAAGCATAAATAGTTGAAATTAAAAATCAAAGTAGAAAATAATTTTTCAGAATATTGGAAGTTCTGTATGAAGCACATACAGACAAAGAATTAAGTTGATTATACAGGTGAAATTATCCTTAGCAAGATGATTTGGAAGCATCTAATCATTCTAATTTTATTTAAGGTAGCTAGTATATCTAGACTGTGCTATGTGATCTTTCTCTGATTTCTTTCTTTTTACTATTATCTCCAAACATTGATGCTTGTATTTGATACCTTAGTCGCATCTATATTTATTATTCCTATATCTCAATACTTGGTTCAATTATTTTCTAAGGTACTGGGTTGGTGCACGTCATTACAGTTCGGTCACTATACTACTACCAACTATTTCGCTTCTTTTCTCTATTATGTATAGTGTTTTCTTAGATTTATTTTTCTTGATATACTGATTCTTTAAAACCTTTTCATATTAATAACTCTTAATATTTAATGTTTTTTCTTTTGTTCACTCTCTCTTTTCAACACATTCCACTTAGATAATACCAGCTTTATACCTTCTAGGAGGCTTCCATTCATAGATCGTAAATAATCTCTGACTATTTTATTCACGAGTGTGCTTACAATTGGGATGTTTAAGAAACCACCTTCCCAACTCTACAAAGTATTTGCCTATTAATATATATTTCATGAGGAGTGGGAACGCTGGTCTTCGAGAATTATATTTAAACCTGAAACCGGGAGAATCTATTTCTTACATGAATATAATTTACTATATGCTGTCTCTGGATAAATATTGAATTGTTCGCTAGATTGTTTTATACAATGTTTTTTTTCAAATATGCCTCAAATATAAATACTTCAGTGGTTCTTCCTTCGCACTATGCTCTTTTTATCTCATTCTCAATAAAATTTTTAAAACTTTCGATCACGAGATATCTCGAGCTAACCTAGGTAAGATACTATCTCTTGACAACCATTGCCTTAAATTGAAAACATACGGGAACCTCAACAAATTATTATCATAGAAAAAATCCGTTTGCGATCTATAACGAATACATATTACCATTTTTAATGCGGATGTTATTTTTAGATTTTTCCTTTTCCTATTACACATTCTACAACGCTAAATAACGTTTGACTAGCGCTTTAATCAGCTAGTCAAATTGCTAAATTTTTCACGTTGTTGGTAAAAGGGGTCTGAAATATTCTCTTGAATGAAAATACTGCCTAAAGTTATTATGTGCGAGTGCCCTAATATTAATAAATCATTAGATAAGATAACTAGATAAATCTACATATTAATCAAAAGAACAAAAATTGTATTAGATGTTGTTCTTTGTATATACCGCATATAAACGGTTAATATAATTCGGTAGTTATGACTAAGCCTTTTTCATCTACATTTGCAATTTGAAACAGGCTTTCAACGGTTGTGCAAAGGAGGTACCCGTACTAACACTGCTAAATGACCTCTAGGATGAGCTCCTGAATTTAAATCATTTGAACTGATTAAATCATTGATGCTATGTAAGACAGATGTTGAGTATCTTCCTTGTCTATTTAACATGCCATAACATTATAAATAAAGTTTTCAACTTAAATTTATCACTAACTCAAATTTTTGTGTTTTATTCACGGGTTGTTGCAAGAGGAGGTTAATCGTCAAACCCTGCCTAAATTGCCCTAGAGAGCACTCAAACTCTAATTATGAAACCGATCTATACATGAATACATATTAAAATATCCATATAATTTATAGGAAGATATTTTCTATGTAAAGGATTTTAATCTTATTAACTCTCTCTCCCCGCCTCTCACTAACACTCTCTACTCTCTCTCAATCTCTTTCTGACTTCAGTTAGAAAACTGTGTATCACGTGCAGCTCTCATACTCTCTTCGTGGATAATCATACAATCAATTACAAATTTTCACGGTTGTACAAAGGCTGAATACTACTCAGATCACACAACGAGCACTCGCGTCTTTAATTAATCTAGAGCCCAAATTTATTATCTAAACAACCCGATCTAAAACATCTGACATATCATCACATTTCTCTACCAAGACTCTCTACTACTCTACGATTTCCTTGCCCATATTTCCTCACATATACTATATAAACGTTATGACTACGCTTCTCTTATCCACCTATCACTCTCAGTAAATCTTTCTTCATCTGGTTGTCGTTCACATCCCTCTAGCACCTACGAATACTACCTCTCAAACCTGCTCTAACCTCTCTCTCATCCTCAGGACTCCCGATATTCTTCTCCTCTCTTTCAAATCCGATCTTCACTCTTCGAATAATTCCTACTATTTACATACTACATTTTAGATTTCTCTCTTTCGTGTTCATTTCCATCATTTAATTACACTCTATCATCATAAGATCTCTAGACTTACGGCTTAATCACTCTAATACTATACTTCACTCATTGTGCGTCATCTCTCTTCTCTTCTTTACTCCGTCTCGTCTCAAACGTCTCCCTCATCCGGCTTCACCTCTCTACCTCCTCTCGCTAAACTCTCTACCTATACTGAGACTCATCCAATACTTATTATCTGACATCGTGCATTCTCTCACTCTGAATATCCATCTCATTAAATCATTTCATTTAGTATTTTTCCTCTGCTTATTCAACATCATATAGCCTACATTATCTTCTCTATCATCTCTCGTCTTGATTACCTCTCCCTCTTCTCTTCATTATCCTCAAATCATTCGTGTAATTTTTCTTTCCACGGGTTGTCTGCAATCAAGATGATCCTCTTCAAAACCTCTGCCTCAATTCATCTAGGTGCCCTACATCGTATCTCTCTCTCTGTATACAAGTGACATTTGTTAAACACCATTATTACTATATTAAATACTATAATTATGTTATAAGACTTCCTCCTTGCTAATGTTCATACATTCATCATATAAAATTCTCATTCAATCATAGTGTGTTACGCGTTCATTACTAACACTAAAATTTTGTAAATTCTATTTATATATACTGGGTGTGTGTGCCCAAAGGAGACACTAAAACCACCTGCCTAAAACACATAGGAGCTCTCCTCAAATTGTGTAAGCTATTCGAAAACGATCAACAGTGAAGTCTTATAACGTATAACGCCAATTTATAGGATTTCCTTGCTTAAATTACATCTATACTCATAATATTATAGTGTTGAACATTAGCGCGTGTGATTACACTAATTTAAAATTGTAATTTTTCACGCGCTTGTGAAGGAGTACTTATACAAAATATATACCATTCTTAGAGTCCCAATTATTATTGAACCGCGGTCTAAATCGAATACATATTTAAAAATTTGATTTTCTAATGTCACATATCATGTTAAATAGCTGCCTGCTATACTACATCAAATTTTATTTTTGCACGGTTGTCGCAAAGGATGATCATTTTAAGTCCCTGTTTCTAGTAACCGCTGCTAAATTACCTAGGGGCTCCTTCTTTGGTTTGCAAGACCTTATCTCAAAATCATTGAGGAACTGAAAGGCACGTAGGAGATAATGTGTTTTTATTAGCTTTAGTGTTACTATAAATCATAATTTTAGAGTGCTGAAAACTTACTTAGATAAATTCAGAATATGTGTAATAACATAATGTTCTACAGGCGTGATTAATTTTTTTACCTCACTTGAATTCGGTAACTCACACAAATATTTTATATTTTTCGCGATATTACATTTTAAAATTCATATCGTTCCACTTTATTGATAAAAAGAAAATATGCTATTATGTATCAAAGGTCAAAACAATATAATATATATTATATAATATATATATATATACTATAACTTTATATATCTAGATATATTAGTACTCTAGTATGATATGATGATTATTAGTAACTTGTAGCACTATCTTTTCTCTACTATCTTTAATAATTTAATATACATTATATTATAATTATTAGATTATAGTATATAGTTAATATGGAGGAGCTGTGATGTAGGCAAACTCACCATTATAATCTTTGTAAGCTTATTTCTATGTTCGGGGGTTAACTTATATGTTAGTTCATAGTTCTATGAAACGATTATTTGCGCGAGGCCAAAATTTTAGCATCTAAAAGCATACTATAGAATGGGATTAACGTTATATAAAAAAAATATGCTATTCCGTTAAGGAATCCTCTTTTCTCCTACACATATAACAATATAAAACGATATGACTCAGTCAGAATACCAGGGAGTCTTAGTGATAATAATCAAACTCATAACAACGAAGAATAAAGATACCTCCTATACATTACGTGCTATCCACACAAGTATTATATCTACTCGGTTTTGTCGCAAATGGAGACAGTTATAAGCATAGGCATCCACACTCGCCGTGAACAAGAGTGCAGTCCGGATAGGGAAAATTCAGTCTCACCATCCATCATGTTTAATACGGAAAGGTGGAGGTCGTCACCATGGAGAAGCTGGCTATCTACTCAGAACATTCTGTGTAAGAAGTGTACTTACAAAAATGCGTAATTCTAACATGAACTAACTTTTTCTGAAAACAAAGTTAGATTTCTTTTCGGTGTTCTCTAGACAACATAGTATAACATTATAAAGTGCGAGGCCTCAGAATCAGGTGCTTTTTTAAGTAGATAACACACATTAATTGTAAAATTTATTCACGTTGTGCAAGAGGCGTAGGAACTTTATATTATCGTGTCGATACGTTTTTACTCTAAACATATTACCTTCATATTTTTATGAGCCCCGAAATTAGCTACAGTCCTGTACAGTTTTTCGGGTCATGCATTTTATTTCTTGCATATATAACACATATACTAAAAAAGTATATCAATTAGGTTCAAATATGGATTTCGATGAACTTTACATGACTAACGCTTTATCCACTCGTAGTCGAAGGGCATTAAGTCACTAATTTTCTTATTATCGGTTTGTGCACTCTTATATAGTTTAAGTGTGAGGTGTTCTGGAGCTCGGTCGGTGCTCTATAACTAAAGATTTAGAAAAGCCACTCCTCAATATTGCGGTATGGCGGCTAATGTTTCTTTTAAAGTGCCTAATCACTTTGGAAATCAAGCTACTTTGTCCTTCTAATATCATTAATTCGGTATTTTAATCTTATTTAGTAGGCAGCCTGCACCAAGACTTATATATATACTAGACAAACGTTCACTACCCTAATATTAGCAATTTTTTATAAGTATTACATTAATTAATAAAATCTTAATTTTATTTAGAATCTTTATTTTCTTAATTACTAAACAATTATAATTATATAACAATTTATATCTACGATGAAGGCTTTTGTAATTAAGAGATCAGCTTTTTATTATTTACTATAACTACCCCCACTAAAGTACTTGATTAATTCTTATCGTGCTAGATGATTCACGGTTGATTTGAGTAATATATTATTAATTGAGGGCTTATAGAGACTCAATACTATACTTAATCAAAGGCTACACCTTGTCACTTATTTAAAAAGGCTATCAGTGGATTCGAGGGCCGTTTAGGAGCCTTTCACGGTGTTTAATCTCTTATTTTCTGAAACCGTCTTGAGACCGGATATCTGTATAGAGGAACAGGGAATAAGGAATACTGGTGAAGGTATCGATATCCGAAAATCCTTGGAGGGGAAGTGATTGGAAAGGGGGCTGGCAGATCAAGAGAGGCTAATTGAAGACGGATGGGCTCGAAGTATGAAAGGTAGAGAGACGAAATGGCAGAGGTGCAGGAAAGGCCACCATAGCTCAATTTATTGTAACACAGTTGAAACTGTTAGAGAAATGGTGATTTTTGGTGGATATATTATAGAGGACGATATCGAAAGAAAGGGCTAAAAAGTCAACATCAGACTGGAACAGTGATAGACGTTTCTATTGGTGTGTTATCACAAATCTTGGGAGAACGTGAAGTATTACGTCGGATATATCAAGTAGGAACATTTAAGTTCACATACACACATCACACATGGTGTTAAATAAGAGCATAGGAATCATCTTTATATTGGCACTTTTATAATCATAATTTTCTTAATTTAAAATATGATATATTTGATCGGCTTTCAGATATGAGATTTCGTGCATATAGGTAGATAGCTCGCGTGATATCCATTAACCTATAGATTAAAATTTAGCGCATAAGTATATTTGGAGGTATTACTCTTATTATCTAGATAAGTCCAATAGGGTTGACTTAATTTCACTAGTTATATCCGTAGTAATATAATTTCTAACCAATATATGTATAATCACTAGTCACGTTAAGTTAATAGCCGTTAGTATGAATAAATTTAATATTATTTTCATAGTATAAGTGTCAACCATCTACTTGATAATAATCATAATGGTAAATATATGCTGTATATAACAGGGACGATTATCTAATAAGTATTAATACTTTATAATAATAATATTTAACACTATATATATAAGTATATTTCATATAAGTAATACGATATATATATAATTATATAACATTTTAATTGATAATTTAGCATCGGATATTTTATCTCCATAGATATTCTTAGTATATTTACTTTGATTTTCTACTACGTTATAGGACGGTAAATACTATAGTACAGTATATTATATTAGGATCGGTGTTAAATTGTTATGTAATATTAATTAATTATATATTAAATATTCTTATATATATGCCCTATATTTACGTAAATAAAATAATAAATATTTTATTAAATTATTTTGATAACTTTATTGAATTACTAACTATTAAGTTTTCAAAGAATTGTTAACTATAGACTAGTCATTTATATATTTATTGTATATAATTTGTTAAATAACATAAGCAGGATATAAATTCTATAGTCACTTTATATATTATATGTTTAATCTATGCTAATACTTATTAATTAGTCATGTTTCTTAAAGATAAATAATTACTGTATAAATATCCGGTTTCGTAGTATTTATCATACACTTGATAATACTGACTGTCACTAGCTTCTATGGTAATCTGTTTCAGTGTACAGTAGTTTTTATTTGGAGAGAGGTATACTTCTATAATGCACCACTACGTGCCCTATATCTTTAACTATTTTGATGTAGTGATTTAAAATAGCTCATGTAGTCCACATCGATTCATTTTTATATTGCTACTTTAGTACCTTGATTGTTAATAAATAATATAGCACCTAATAAGTGATAAAGAATCTATAATATATAATGTTATAGAACTTTTTTTTTTTTACCAAATAAATTTACTGTCTATATTTTTTATAAATTTTATAGTTATTTGGTTTTAATTGATTATAAATTATTGATAGATATAAATAGATATCCCTAAGGAGTTTGCTATAATCTAATTTTAGATATTCTAGGCATGATTTTACTTTTATATATATGTAGTAATATTATATAAGTATATTTACCAATTTTGAAAAGTTGTAATAAAAAATCAAATCTTATAAACTTTAAATTATTTACATTGTTTAATATGATAGTTGTAGCTTACAACTAATATAGCACAAAATTATAAATAGTAATAATAAGTAATAGTAAAATATCTTAATTTAAGTTTATTTTATTATGTATATATTTTACTATATATCTATGTTATTATTAAAGTAACAATACATGTGTTTATTATATTAAGTCTATAAAAGAATTAATATAATATTTTTTGGTATCTTTGCTCAGCATATTGGGCACTGATACAGTGAAGAATATCATCTTGGGTATGGAGCAGTTTATACTGATATATAATATAATATAGAATATATATATATATATTACATATAACTATATATATATATATATAAATATATAATATATAAATCATTAATATATACTATAATAATATAGTGCAGGTAGATTATTTGAGTAGGTAATTTCCCTATTATTGCAACAGTGAAAAATTTAACTAAATATTATGATTAGTTAGTAGATTAAATAATAAAGAAAGCGAACAATACTCTATATTTATATATCAATATTAATATATATGTTATATTGTGTAATTAAATAGCTAATATATATTAATAATTTTATTACATTTGTTTTAATATGTATATTTATAATACAATGTTTAGAAACGGGTATAATATAAGTTTCTACATATGAATTAATAATTAAAAAATTTTTGATAAACATCTATATATATTATTATATCTATAGGTATTATATATTATATATATATATAGTTAGACTCTAGAGATATATATATATTAATTGTATAATGCGATCTAACGTATACTATATATCTATTTCCTATTACTTTGTGGCTACTAAACCGTGAAAAGCTATTAATCAGATAATATTTATTTGTTAGATGAATAAAGCTTATAGTTACAACTTTATTTATATATTGTTACTATTGACTTAGATTAAATAGCAAGCGTACATAAAATACTTAACCATTAAATATTGTTATATGTCATTATATAACAATAATTGTATTATATTATGATACTAGATCCTTATTCACGATTATATTACCATTTCTGGTAGCTCTCCCAGTAACGTAATTAAATATATACTATATTAAGTCATAAGGTGTTAAGATATAGAGTGATATATTATAACTCCTATCATTATTTGCAAAATACACTATAAAACACAATATCTGTGAAAATAATTGTACATAAAATATATATTCTATTAGAAGTGCTGATATTAATAAAGACCTAGTCTATATACGTATTTTGTATGTTGTATATAATCTGTAGTTAATAACTAGCAAGGAAATCATTAATTCGTTTAAATTATGTATTCGAGTTAGTATACGGTATTTACAGATTTATTAAATATTGGGGGCTCCTAGGGTTAGAGGTATTAAGTAAAGCAGGTGTTTGAGGTTCATTCTTTGATGAACAACAACCGTGAAAAATCATTATATAATATATAGAATGTAAGTGATTAAAAGCGTAAGTATTACAACGTCTCAAGTTTTTAATATTATTGTTAATATTACTGTGTACAACCAGACTAGGTAAAAATCTAAGTTGGTTTTTAATATATATGTTTGTTCATTGTTTGAGTTATTAGAGGTTTGATGGGTATATCTAGATAAGTTGATAGGGTAGGTCCTTATGGTATATTGCGGTGAGGGTGTATTTTAGGGTTGTATTCTATTTTAGTACCCCGTGACCTCTTTCATTATTAAACAACTGTTTTAGTCGTATTATATAGGCTCATATATATAAATTGCTAATTATTTTTTATATCATATATTAGTATGTTTGATGATTTAGGTAACTAATATATAATATTTAGCATAGGTATTAGTAAATATAAATATTCTATATATATTATTTATTTATATTAAAGCGTCTGATAGCTCAGTGTATATAAATAGTTTTTATAGCTTTATTTTTTAAATACTATAATATATTTAAAAATAGTAGTTAGTATTAAGATATATATTATATATCTAGGACAGTTATCCATTCAATATTATGTTAACAACAACAAAGGTAATATTGGTTATTATGCTATTCGTATTACTATTGTACACCTGAAACTATAAGGTGTTTCAATAGAGGATCAGATTGATACTAGTGACACCCCCCTAAGCAATAATAGTTCCATCACTTACACTACACAAAACTAAACACCACACCAACGTACAACACTCTCGACCCTATAAAAATAATAACACTATCGTCCTCTCTACCACATTGATACAGATAAATGAACATAATCTAAAATCAAAAAATTAAGAAAATGACAAAGAAAAAAAATATAAAACAATATAAAAATTATAAAAATATAAATAAGAGAAATAATAAATATCACCTCTTAACCCCATGGACTTCCCCAGCTCCTATAAAAAAAATAATAAATAAACAAAAAAAGATATATAAAATTAAATAACCATAAAATAAGTAAAAAATATTATGTATAATAATATAGATATAGATAAGAAATAAAAAAAAAAATATTAGAATAAGACAAGAAAAATAAAGAAGAAAAAAATAAAAAAAAAAAAATAAAATACAATATAGTATAAAATAAATATAAAACCAAACAATATAAACAAAACTTGAATAAAAAAATAAAAAATAAAATATAAAGAAATAAATATAAAAATATACAGATAAAAGACATTATTATATATATAATTATAGGAGTAAATAAAATCTCCTTTTGTCCACTAATATATTGTAATAAATATAATTATGGGTATAGCATTGTATATATATTATATTAAAACACATATGTTTAAATAAATGATATCTTAGTAATTACGCTTTATATCGAACTAACTAGGTATACTTGATATATCAAATAGGTTTATAATATTTTTTATTGGTAGAAATATATACATATGCAATGATAGTCTTCCAACTCAATCTAATCTGAAATTTTTTCATATTTGGGTAGTTCTTAACAAAGCGTCGTCAAGCTTATTTATATTTTATTATAAGTGTATTATAATTGTTACATAATTCATTTAACATATTATACTCTGCTCTCATCTTATATTTTAACTACTAGGAGCACTTTGTATATTAACATTCATAGAATGTAATTTTATACTGAAACGCTAGGATATTAGCGGTTTTCTCGATACAACATGAGATAATAATATACTATTTTGAGAAACGAACATGTTAGATTAGCTATGTATCCTGTTTGCTATATTGTATAATTATCTATAGGGTCACTGACAGCTAGTTATTGATAACAAATTGGTGATAAAATATCACTATCCCTTTAGCAACTCTGAAACCAGCTTAGATAAAAATTTTACATAATTGTGAAAATGCTTATAGAGTTGACGATATTAAGTAAAGTCGACCGCGATATATCACAAACAGGTCTCATTTTTTAATATTTGTTATATATTGTTAGTGATCTCGCCAGACAAATCAAGCGAAGACAAATGAGACGTGCACATTCAGCATATTATAGTAAATAGGTATATTGGTTTATATTTTATCATATTACCGGGGCTCTACTGATATTTAGTGTTCTAAGAACAGTTAAGAGATTTTTAAACCGTATTTTACATTCATAAACGATCACGTAGTATTTTAGCCTTAAAAATTTCACAAAATAGCAAAACATCGTCTGTTCTCCCTAAATTCAAGTTAATAATCTGAAAACTAGCCGTTTCATATTACACGCCTATTCGCAGTGGACTTATCAAAACCAATAAGAGTAAATCATAAAGAGACTTGCAACGGAGAATTTTTTTTAGTATTGATAAACGATCAAAGGGAAGAAGCTAAAGAAAACATGATACCAAATTAACTGTGGACTGGATCAATAAAAACAAGTTTCAATACCATTTTTTTAAACAAAAGAACCGCCGCTCATATAGGGAATACTTCCAAAGCAGAGGTGTCAACCTCATTTGTGTAAGTTTCAATCATTGAGTGGTGCTTTGTTTATATTGTTTATTAGGCAAAACGAATATAATTTGGTATTTATTTATTTCATATGATGTTTATTCAGATATTTGGGGTTGGGTATTTAAAGGGGTTTTTGTAGTAGATACGTTTTTCGCGATACCAGTGAAAAAATTTAACAACATTGTGTATGAATATATATTATTGCATCATATCGTATATTACAGGTGGAGTCATAAAGAGTTTAGCTTATATCGAGTGTTTAATTCCAGGTTAATTTATATTCTGCACTCGTTATGATAGCTAAATATAGACCTATAATGGGTTGTAGAGGGTATGTGCTTGTCGCTGCATAGATACTAGTAACTAGAATTGTCTCAGATGTATATAAATTCTACATACTATGAAGAATTATGAAAAAGTATACAGTAGTTATGATGTTCCTGTACCAGATAGATTCGTACATACAAGATCGGAGAATGCAAGACTGCCACTCGATCGACTTTAACGTGTCACTGGCGCTTTACACGGGGGACTTGCTTTGTTAAATTCATTCGGTTTATTATGAAAAACCAGTCTAAAAAATTACTGATTATACTTATAAGCTTATATTAATTGTAAACTACTAGGGGATAATAATTATAGTATATTATGATTTTATAGCCTTATATCGAAAGAATTCATATTAGATATTACCTAGCTGAACATCTAACCCATTTTACGACGATTACGGGTGGGATCTATCCTATATACGATAGCTACTATATATATATAAAGTATTATATATATATATCAACAATATTATAAATTATAGTTTAAATAAAATACATAAAGAAATTAATTTATAATTATATACTCAGTTAATATATATTATAAGTGAATAATGGTTATATCTAATGAACTAATTAAGAATTTACGTAAATATGAGGGGAAGTTTATACATTTTATATATATAGGAGTAGTATATAATATATAACTTATATAGTTATATAATGTTATTTGATTTATTTTTATATACTATTAGGTTTTAATATTTTTAGTTAGTATCAATAGCCTGTAATTATGCATTTAGATACATGTATAAGTCCATGTGTTCCTGTATATAAAGCGATACTTCTGAATCACTATTTAGCTAAAGCACTGATCACTTATATGGGCAATTATTCTATTATTAAATATATGACAGTAAGAATTTAAATACTGTATTAAAAATAGATATTTAGAGTCAAAGACAGTTAATATGATCTTTGAAAACGTTTACGCTGTAGTTTTAGATAATCGTAACTACATGAAAAGTTTGTTCAATAAAATATATTTCAGGTACTTGATATTTTCACTACACGGGTGTAGGGGTTATTGT
>JABUQX010122986.1:2500-5000 GCA_015478945.1 Trachelipus rathkii
TCTGTTTTAGTCGCTTGGGTCAGTTTTGATTTTTTTTTTGTTTTCTTTTTTTTAATATATTGCTACTATATGATACCAACAATGAATTTCAGTGGTAACGGACATGATTCAAAAGTTCGAAATATTTTAAATAATTTTTTAAAAATCACATTTATTTAAATATTGTTTTAAAAATGAAATATCTCGAAAAGTACGACACTTACAGAAAAACCAATTACATATTTGGAATCAGCGTATAAAGCTTATTACAAATATGGTAAAACAAAAAAAAAAAATTAGGGGGCTCGAGCCGACGGGGACAGAGGGGGGGACGTTTTCCATACCCCGTAGGGGAGGGACGGAGGAACCCCCGCGACACCCAAATACCAAAGAGCGGGGGTTCAGGAGACCCTCCCCAGAGGGGGGGGGGAAATGGTCCTACCCTGTCGTTCTCCGGAAGGCCGAGAGACCCCGACTCCTGCCATTTTTTGCGGTTTACCCTTGGGTATTCCTTTAGTTAAAAAAAAAATAATTAAAACTGACGGAGTCGTAAAACGTAAAAAGGTCCTATATATTTTTGCAATCATGTCCCCGTTACCAACTTAAATGATTGTTTAGGATCATATACTAGAATATATTAAACAAAAACAAAAAAAACATTCAAACTGTCCCAAGCGTAAACAGAAAAGCGTCCTATATTATATATATATATTTTATATATATATATAATATATATATATATTTAAATGTCTCTAAATATATACATATATATATATATATATATATATATATATATATGTTGTATATATATATATAAATATATATATATATATTATATATTATATATATATATACCGGTATATTATAATATATACTATTATATATATATATAATAATATATTATATATAATATATATATTATATAATATATATATATTATATATAATATATATATATATATATATATATATATTATATATATATATATATAATATATTATAGTATATTGATAAAAATATTGTTTTTGGTAATTTTTTTTATTTTTATTTTTAAATTATTTACGTACACTTTTTTAATAATAATAAAATCGTAGATAATCCGTTAAAAAAAATTATAATATCGATAATAATAAGTTATCGGATGTAATCGACAAGTTGAAAATACATTTCGCAGTTATTATTCACCTTAAACGAACGAATAAAGCCAGAAGTGTTGTTCTTAGTAGCGTTATTTTTTTATATTTTTATTTGAAGATATACATTTAAAATGTAAGTGAATCACTAAAAAAAAAAACTTTTTTTTTTTCAAAAAAATTTTTTTGAATACGCATTTTTTGTAAATTAAGTGTTATAAGTTTTTAATAAATAGGTTTTACGTAAATCTAGTCACCTCAGCTACATGATTAACCGCCGAATCGAATGTAAAGAAAAAATAATAAAGTACAATTTTTTTTTATGTTGCAGTGGTTGCATTGGAAATCTGGTCGAATCATCGATTATTATCCATTAATCCATCGATGCTTTTTAAGCCCTACGCTTCAGCTTCCACAATATATATATATCGGTATAATTATATTATATATATATATAATATATATATATATATAATATATATATATATATAATATATATATATATATATATATATTATATATATATATATATACTATATTATATATTATATTATATATATATATATATACTATATATTTATATATATATATATATATCATTATATAATATATATAATTAATATATATATATATATATATATATATATATATATATATAATATATATATATATATATATATAATATCGGGTCCCGAATATCTCTCACACTTATCTAAAAAATAATAATAGACACATAAAACTGAATACATTTTTTGAAATCAGCGAACATTGTAATGCCGGAAAATGAAGAAATTAAATGAAGGGCGATAAAAAAAATAAAAAATAATAAATAGGTTTTGATGTACGACAATTCTCGCGTTTTTCTAAATTTCTGAAACATGAGCAGCCCAATATTAGGCTCGCCAGATATCTTGAAAAATACAACTTGTATCAGATGGAATGAATTTTTTTTTAATTTAATTTATTAACGAAAATGCATGTCACACAAGGGTAATCTACGGGGGAGCTCCGCCCCCTAATCCAGACCCGTGAGTGCTAGTGAAATAATTTTTAAAAATATTAAAACAGTATTTTTTTAGTTATTAATAAAAAAAAAATTAAATCATGATTTTCAAAGTTAGCCTTAAAATATTGAAATGATATAAAGAAAACATATATTTTTATGGGTAACATGTTTAAATTAAGGTTTCAAACGTAAGATGGTATCTTAGGTTTGGAGTTATTTATTAAAATTAATAATTATTAAAAAAAATTTTTTTCTTTCGTGTATTAAAGTGTTCGCTGATTTAAAAAAAAAATGCATTCAGTTTTTACGTACCTATCGAAGTTTTTGAGATACAGGTATCATCTATTCGGGACTCTGGCCATATATATATATATATTATATAT
>JABUQX010122986.1:17500-23160 GCA_015478945.1 Trachelipus rathkii
ATATATATATATATATATATATTAAATTATTAATATATTTTTATATATATATATATATATATATATATATATATATATATATATATATATATATATATATATATATATGATTTGTTTAATATTAATAGCGGAGTGAGTCAGGGACGTGTTGTGTCTCCTTGGTTATTTAATTTGTATATGAATGTGGTTATGAAACAGTAAGAGGGGGGGGGGTAGTAAAGGAAGGTGTTAGAATGATGGGTAGTGAAAGAGAGTGAAGGGTGCCATGCTTATTATACGGCACTTGGACGATTTGGTTTTGACAGGGTGTGTAAAGTCCATGGTGTGGTCATGTTAGATGGTAAGCAATTAGAACAAGTATCTAAGTTTAAATATTTAGGATATATGTTGGATATGAAGGGAACGGATGTTGCAGAGTGTAATAGGAAAGTTGTGAATGGTAGCAAGGTAACTGGTGCAATTAAATTCTTGGTGGATATAAAGGACTAAGTCTTGAGTGCGCTAGGGTTTTGCATGAGAGTGTGTTATTACTTGTGTTAATTATAGTAGTGAAGCGATGGTATAGAAAAAAAAGAGGTATAAATCTAAGATACAGTGTGGTCAGATCGACAATCTTAGGAACGTGTTAAATGTGAGAAGATTTGATAAAATGAGGAATGAATGCATTAAGTAATCGAGTGTTGTGAATAAAGACATAAATGAAAGATTAAACGTGAACACATTGAGATTTTCTGGTCATCTGGAAAGGGTGGATGATAGTCGGTTGGTTAAGCGGATGCCCAGTGGTGAGCGTATTGAGAATTGACTGACTGGTTGACCGAAGAAAAGTGAATTACGCAGTAGATAGATGTCTGAATGAAACTAATGTGAGTTTGGCAGAGGTCAGAAGAATCGTGCATAATAGGAGTGAATGACTGGGTTTTATGAGGGTGCATGGTGTAGATCTGACCCAGGGGATAAAACTCACATTGACGAGATACCACAGTGAGGGTCTGTCACAGTCTCGTGAAGCTCTAAGGTAGATTTTTCTGAATGCGAAGAGTTCTCGTATTCGTAGAAGGCGATTAAAGGATCAGTGATAGTTGTGTTAGCTGCCCACTATCACTTATCTCTTTCTAGGTATGCTTTTGAAGGCCTCGGACATGGTCTTGATCCCCTTAAGCAACCATGTATCTTTCAGAAAAATTCTATGAATCGTTTAGGTACATGGAATTTCAAAGGAAAAATGTCATGGAGAAGAGGAAATAGGTAATGGGTGTATTTAGAAAGGGTAAATTTGATTTGCTCGCTGTGAATGAAACAAAGATAAAAGGAAATGGTGAAGATGAATGGCGTGGTGTGGAGTGAAATGTGTGTGTGTGAGTGTGTGTGTGTGTGTGTGGTGTGTGTGTGTGTGTGTGTGTGATGTGTGTGTGTGTGTGTGTGTGTGTGTTCTGAAGTGAGAAAGAGTTGCTATTTTGATGAGTGACATGTGGCACAAAGCTATGGTGAATTTGTTTGTGAGAGTACTGGAATTCTAATGGTTAAATTTAAGTTTGAAAAGGTCACGGTATGTGTGGTTGTAACACATGGTCCATCTAGGGTGATGTTGAAGGGAGTTTGACTTTGTGTGATAATATGAATGAAGATTTGGATTGGGTGAGCAAGACCTTCAGATTGAGTGTGTTGGGCAATCTAAATGGTTGAATAGGTGATCAGAAAAGGATGGTATAACAGGTAAATGTTGGTGAAATGGTAGATGTTGAAATATGTGATGGATGTCAAATCAGTGAAGGGGTTGCGGATAAGATTATCGGATCATTATGTTGTTTTATGTAAGATTAAGTTAGTGGGGGCTTGAATGGAGAGGGAAAAGGTAAGGAAGTATGTAGGAAGAATTAAGAGTGAGAAGTAAAGTGAACAAGGTAAAAAGGAAAAGTATTTAAGAGCGCATGCAGGTAAATCAATTGAATGTGAACAAGATGAAGCTGAACAAATCTGGACACAACTGAAGGAAGCCTTTGGTAGTAGTGCAAGAGAAGTATATGAATGTGCTAAAGTAGGAAGTAAGAATATCAAGAGTGAATGGTGTAATGAAGAGATAATGCAAGCGGTTTAAAGTAAAAACGAGGCGTGGTTTAATGTGCTAAAAGAAAGATGTTTGGAATTATATAAGGAGGAAAACAGAAAGACATTATTCCTCCTACGTGTGTAACTTTTAGATGTAAATGAGCAGTTTGGAAGAAGGATGAATGGGGAATAGGAAGCTTTTCTGGAAGGAGGCTCAAAAGGTTAAGAATGTGAGAAAGGGGAATCTGCATAGAAAAACGAATAGGTATGGTGCTTTCGTAACTGATGAAGTGAATGTGAGAAGAGTGCGAAGGGAACGCTTCGAAAATCTGCATATGTAATGAAGAGATGATGATAGTGAATATGTGTGGGTTTAATGGTGCAAGAAGAAGCAGGTATTTTGGGGATGAGGTAATTGGTAGGGAGGAAGTAATGGATAGGGTGAGAAATTTAAAGAATGGTAAATCTACAGGCACAGATGGAATTACTGGTTAAATGATCAATTATGGAAGCGAGATGATGATTGAATGGATTTTGAAGTTGCGTAGCAAAGCATTTAGGGTGTAGTTCCGAGAGATTGGAGATGAGCTGTAGTATTATGAATCTATAGGGAATTAGGTTATTGAGTGTTGTAGGGAAGATATATGCTGGTATTTTGGTTGAAAAATAAGTCGAGTGACTGAGGGACTGATTGGTGAAGAACAAGGTGCATTTAGAAATGGTAGAGGATGTGTTGATCATATTTTTACATTGTAACAAATGATTGACAAAATGAGAGAGAGGAGGAATAAATTGTAGTTAGGTTTTATGGACTTGTAACAGACGAATGACAGTTAGTGATATATGATGTTGGTGATAGGTTTCTAAATGAAATCAACAGTGTGTATGACGATAGTGAAGCGTGTGTAAGAATAAATGAAGTTGAAAGTGATTGGTTTAATTTAATAGCGGAGTGAGGCTGGAATGTGTTATGTCTTGTTGGTTTTTTAATTTGAATATGGATGGGGTTAGGAAAGAATTAGAGGTGGTGGTGGCAGGGGAAGGTGCTAGAATAATGGAAAATGAAAGAGAGTAGAGGGTGGCCTGCTTATTTTATGCGGATGATTTGGTTTTGTGTGGTGAATCTGAAGAGTGTTTGAGAGGATTGGAAGAGGGGTTTGAAAGTAAATGTAGATAAGAGTAAGGTTATGGTAGTGAGTGAGGAGAATCCGCGGTGTGAAGTCATGTTAAATGGTGAACAACTGAAACAAGTTTCTGAGTTTCAATATTTCGGATATATGTTGAATGAAAAAAGGGAACGGATGATGCAGAGTGCTGTAGGAAAGTTGTAAATGGTAGAAGGTGGCTGATACAATAAAATCTTTGGTGGATGTGAATGGACTAAGTCTTGAGTTCCCTAGTGTTTTGTCTGAAGGTATGTTGCTACCTGTGTTAATGTTTATTAGTGAAACTATAGTCTGGAATAAGAGGTATAGATGGACAATCTTAGGGGCTTGTTATTTGTGAGAAGATTTGGTAAAATGAGAAATATATACATTACGGAGTTGTGTGGTGTGAATATAGGTGCAAATGAGAGAATAAACCAGAGTACACTGAGATGGTTTGGTCATATGGAAAGGATGGATGATAGTCGGTTGGTTAAGCGGATGTATAGGGGTGAGTGTGTTGGGAATAGACCGGCTGGGAGACCAAAGAAAAGGTGGATTGAGCCATTAAGAAGACTTCATAACTAGACCCCCTACTTTTTGAAAGCAAAATCAAAATTTTCATATATTTTTTTTATTATTATCTAAATTAGTAGAAAAAATCCTCCTGAACATCTCCGTGTAATTATTTTTTAAAAATTCTAAATTGTTTTTTAGATACAAAAATTTATTTAGAGAGGTGTCGAACTAAAAAATTTCAATTCCAGTCAAAATTGCAATTCCAGGTTCAGGATCGAAAATTTTTTTTATTTATAATTTAGAAAATCTAATTTTTTTTCATATTCTCAACCTCTAACTCATTCTTCGGATTCTTACTCAGTCAAATAAATGAAGCCGGAGCCGGAGCCGGAGCCGGAGCCGTATCCTGGGTATAATATTTTTTTTTCATCAAATAATTTTTTTACATGAAAAATTTATTTGCAGATGTGCTGAACATATATTTTTTGAAGAATATTTTTTTTAGAAGATCTGCTGAACAATTTTCAAATAGAGCAGAAACCTTATTCGGATCCGGAGCTGAAGCCGAAGTTGGAGCCGGAGCCGGAGCCGGAGCCGGAGCCGGAGCCGGATCCTGGGTATGATATTTTTTCAAAAAATATATTTTTAGGTAAAAAATTTAATGCCAGAAGACGTACTGAACAATTTTCAAATAGTGCAGAAGCCTTAGTCAGATCCGGAGCCGAAGGTTAAGTCGGAGCCGGAGCAGTAGCCGGGGCTGGAGTCGGAGCCGGAAGCCGGAGCCGGAGCCGGAGCCTGGGTATGAATTTTTTTCAAAAATTATTTTTTTAGGTGAAAAATTTAATGTCAGAAGACGTACTGAACAATTCAAATAGTGCAGAATCCTTGGTCAGATTTGGATCCGGAGTCGGAGCCGGAGTCGAAGTCGGAGCCGAAGTCAGAGCCGGTGCAACTGTATAATTTTTTTTTTCTGAAGAATATTTTTTTAGAAGAAAAATTTATTGCCAGAAGACGTGCTGAACAATTTTCAAATAGTGCAGAAATCTTAGTCAGATCCAGAGCACGAGCCGGAGCCGGAGCCGGAGCCGGAGCCGGAGCCGGAGCCGGAGCCGGAGCCGGAGCCTGGGTATGAATTTTTTTCAAAAATATTTTTTAGGTGAAAAATTTAATGCCAGAAGACGTACTGAACAATTTTCAAATAGTGCAGAAATCTTAGTCGGATCCGGATCCGGACCGGGACCCGGACCCGACTAAGATTTCTGCACTATTTGAAAATTGTTCAGTACGTCTTCTGGCATTAAATTTTTCACTTAAAAAATATTTTTTGAAAAAAATTCATACCCAGGCTCCGGCTCCGGCTCCGGCTCCGGCTCCGGCTCCGGCTCCGGCTCCGGCTCTGGAGACGGATCCTGGGTTTAAATTTTTTCAAGAAATAATTTTCTTAGATGAAAAATTTATTGCCAGAAGACTTGCTGAACAATTGTGCAATGAACAAATAGTGCAGAATCCTTAGTTCGAATCCGGAGTCGGAGCCTGGAGCCGGATTTAAAGTGAGAGATGGAGTCGGAGCCAGAGTATGATTTTTTTCGGAAAATATTTTTTAGGTGAATATTTTATTGATAAGAAAACGTGCTGAACCAAGTGTCTTCATAATACGTTCTAAGAACTAGGTCGGATATCTGAAGCCTAAAGCTCAAGCCGTAAGTTTCGAAGCCGGTGAGAGCCGGAGCCGGAGCCGGAGCGGGTATAAGCCGGAGCCTCGGAGCCGGAGCCCGTGAGCCGGATCCTGGGGTAAGAATTTTTTTTTTATAAATATTTTATCTAAGGTGAGTGTGAAAATTTTATTAGCCAAAGACGTAATACTGAACAATTTACTCAAATATAGTATTCAGAAATAACACTTATTTAGTCCATAATCTGTGAAGCCAAAGTAATAGTATCGGGGCC
>JABUQX010122987.1:0-12500 GCA_015478945.1 Trachelipus rathkii
ACGTTCGAGTCGTCAATTTGATTGCCTTGCCTTAAAAAAGATGGAAGAGTTATTTTATAAACAGAATTCGTACCTAAGGGAGATCGATCGATCCCTTGTATCACTTTTGAGTATCTAACTCATGCACTCAAATTAATTCCGGGAAGATCTTGGTATCAACCATGGAATATTATGAGCAGACATTTATTGAATTGAAGAGTATATTATTCTTATTTAACTCAATTGCTTCTTGAATTGACTCTCGGCAACAATCATTTTTTAGGTAATAGTATATATATATTAATTATTATATATTTTATATATTTATTTTAATTTTTGGTATTATTTAGTGTTTTTTTTTACATTTTTCATTAATAATTTTTTATTATTATTGTATTTATATTATTTTTATATTGGATTATCTACTATAGTATAGTTGTATTGTATGAGGATAATGTGTGAATAATAGTAGCTATGTAGGATTTTAATTATATATTAATATATTTGATTTTGTTTATATTGTTCTATAAAGTAATTGTGGATACTTGTTTGTGGTATTATTTTTATGGTCGGGTGGGTTATGGTATGTTTTTTGGCTGAGTGTATTGAGTGCGGTTATATAGAGGTTGTTTATATACATATCTTTATTATAAGTGGTATATTATTATGGGGTAATTATCATTATTATTAATATGGTTATATATTATATTATTTATCATATTTTTTATTATTTTATTGACTTTAGTCTTCATAATTTGTTATCCTCTATTATAGTATATATAGTATGATATATAGATGTTTGTATACTGTATTAGTATATAATATTATAGTGGATAGGAGTGAAGAGTAGTAATTACAATAGGTATATATATAGTTAGTTTATTAATATAATTATTATTTTTGGTGTAGGTTTATAGTATGAGTAGTAGGGAGTATAGTAATAGAGTAGGTATTAAGGGATAGTAGGTTTTATTATTTATATTTTACTTGGAGTTTGATATACTTATATACTACATATAATATATATGATTATATGCATTTTTTGATATATTACATTTTTGGGTAGGTTGAGATAGTGATGAGATAATTATATTAGTAATTAATATGTAGTTGTTATTTCGTTTATTGATTTGCTTATTTTTTGATTACTATAATATTTGGGTGAGTTATTGGTTAGTAGTATTATCTTGTTTCTTACTATTAATGCGTAATATATCATATGACTATCTTATAGTCATGTTTAAGTTCCTATGTATGGAGGGGAGGGTTTCACGAGTATAATATATTTATTAGATACTTATTTCTTATATATATATATATATAAGTAATTACATTAGTTATATATAAAATCTTATATAGGGAGTTCGGTATATAGGGTTTAGTTGAATATTAATATCACTATAGTGATATTATGACCGTCATAGAGTATATATAAGTATGAAGTATAAGTTTCTATGTTGGGGTAGAGGAGGGGGGGTGAGAGAGTAGTATGGGGGGAGGAGAGGAGATAGGGGAGAGGAGGTAAGGTATGAGGAGATAGTAGAGATATATATATCTTTTCTAACATATTTTAGTGGTATAGGTGAATATGGGCAACCATATCACGAATTTTAAGGGAACAGTATTATAATATTGACACTGTTGTAGGGAAGTTAATCTTGCATTTATAGGTGTTTTGGTTTAGAGACGAGTGTGTCGAGTGTACTTGTAGGAACTGATTGGTTAAAGAACAAGATGAGTATTTTAGTAATGGTTAGTATGGAGGTTGGGATCATATCTTCTTTTGCGATTGTAAACACAATTGCATTTGAGTAGAATGCAGAGGAATAGATGGTAATATACTGATGCATTTTGTATTATTATGGTTTTATTGTGATTGCATCTATGGCCGTTATGATATATAGGGATTAGATATGGGAAGCTCTATGGAATGATGTGATAGATGATATAATGGGTGTGGTGTTGTGTGGTAGGATGTATGTTGCTCTGAATGGAAATCATGAAAGTATTATTTGATCGATATGCTGAAGCTGTGTTGTAAACATTTAATGGAGTACGTAAGTGTTATTGTTTAATAAATTATATTTATTTTTTATATTGTCTGGAGTGGATGGCTAATTGGAGTATTTTGTTATATTCTCACTTTGAGTTTATTATTATTTCACTTTATTATTATTAGTTATTTATTGGGGATTATGATATTGTTATGTTGGGAGAGATTTAGATGTGGGGTAGAGGAATGTAAGTGATTATATTTTAGTTCGACACGCACGATGCCAGTGATCGCAGAGTTTTAACGAGAGTGGAGGGTTTCCCTACCTATTATACTGAGAGTTTCTCATTCTAAGGGTTGTCGGACCTGATTGGTGTGTTGAGTGCGAAATCTATAAGTGATGACTCAGAGGATTTGGTAAACGAGTATTTAGCAGTAGGTGTTTGTTAATAGTAAAGTAGGGTTTGAATAGTAAACGTAGATATAGAGTAAGGTTATGGTGTGAGTGATGAGACATTATTTTCGGTGTATGGAAGTTATGTTAGATGATGAACGACTGGAAAAAGTGTCTGAGTTTAAATATTTTAGGATATATAGCTGAATGAGAAGTAAGGAATGGATGATGCATAGTGTAGTAATAAAGTTGTGAATGACTGAAGGTGTCTTGTATGCAATTATTTAAAATTATTCGTTATTGGCATATTGTAAAAGTGCCTAAGATCTTAGTGCTACTATTGGGTATTTTCATGAGGTGATACCTATATTGTTAACCTGTATGTAAATAATGTACCAGCTTGTGATGCTAAGGTCTGAAAGTAAAAGGTATATTTTGATCTGAAATACGAATGTGCTCAAGATTGGACAATTCATTAGGGGCGTTTAGGAGTTAGGAGAAGATTGATAAAATGAGGATAGATACTATATTTAATAGAGATTTGTGGGTGTGATAAAGAGTAAGAATATCAACTACAACACTCAATAAACGTTGAGATGCTTTGGTCATGTATCGAGGGTTGAATTGCATAGCTGGCGGTCTTGTGATTTATAGCGGCAGTTGATTACTTTATGTGATCTGCTCTGCTTTGATTATGACTGGAATAGTTGGACGACCTAAGAAAAAGTGGATTGAGTCAGTCAAAAGGAAATGCCTGGAGGAGAGAAAATGTTAGTTTGGTAAAGGCGTGAGGGAAGGTGCATAATAGGGTAGTGAATGGCGAGAGATTTTCTGTGTACGATATGTTGATTGACGTCACGGTCTGAGTGAGAGAGGGATGAAGATTTATATCATGTAGTCTGATGATTGCCATCAATTAGTGTTATGCGTCCGGTACGCAAGGTGTTCGTGATAGCTATCTAAAGTGCGTATTTTTCTCACTAAAAGGTATAATGTGGGTGTGGTAGAGGTAAGGCTGGGTTATCTTTTCGACTTGTGTCATCAGTTCAGTTTATACTGTTATCTTATTCTATTCCGAGAGTGTCTATCGATTTGCGGTCTGAGCGTCTTACCGTTGGTGGTGATTAGTGACATTGGCTTGGCGTGAGGAGAGGTTTGGGTGTATTAGGACATATTTATTTATATTCAGGTTTATTATATTATGGTATATTATTTATTATTTATATTGAGTGATATATATATATATGGTGGTTAATTATATGAGTTATATATATATATATTTTATGTGTATTTATTTATTTATACGTAGTAGGGAGTTACTATATATATATTATATAATTATATATATATTATTTGTTATTATATATTATATATTAATATATATTATATTAATATAATTATTAATATTTATTAATATATATTATATATACTATTATATATATATAATATATATATATATATATTTTATTATATATATTTATATAATATTATTATATTAATAATATTATATATATATATATTATATTATATTATTATATTTTTTTTTTTTATAATAATATATTTATATATATTATTAGATAAGGAATAGTGATATTATTTTTAGGGTAGCTGTTTTTATTATTTATATTGATATATATTATATCATTATTTTATATTATAGAGTATATATGGTAGTTATCTAATTAGTTAGTTTTCATATAGTGTATTTTTTGTGGGGGATAGGGGTAGGATTATTAGTATGTATAGTTGATTATATTATAGTTGTAGGCTAGAGTAGATTTGGGCTTATGTATTAGTGAAGGGTATTTCGGAGTATTAATCCTGTTGACGAAGATGAAGTTACAGCAAAGAACGCTAGCGATTATTATTTTTTTTTTTTTGGTGAAATATATATGAGGAGATATTGTTGGTTATGAGAGGTATAGGTTTGGGATAGGGGGGGAGGTTATATGTAGAGTGGGTAGGGTTTGTATGAGTGAGTGAGTTTGGTCATGTAGGTAGTAGGGATTTTAGTATTATGAGGAGTAAGATTTGGTATAATATATATATGAGTTTATTCTGGTTTAATGGTAGAGTATTGGTTGGTTTGTTGGTTGTTGTATTATTTTCAGGTAGGACTTAGTGAGGGATCGGATCATAGTATATATATAGGTAATTAATAAATTTTAATGGGGTTATGAAAGAATTATTATTATATTATTTCATATCTATTGGGGGAGTACACGAGAGAGGAGAAAAAAATGAGAGAGTGAGGAGAGTGTGCGTGAAGAGAGAGCAGCGCAGGAGAGAGAATTCAAATGTCTTGTGGTGCTAGAGTTGGTTATTGCTATTGTCTGAGAATGAAGCTGCGACACGAGAGTGCTATTAGACGTTATTATCTTTGTTGGTCTGGCGCACGTCTTTTGATTTGATGAGGCGAAGAGAGAAATAATTCATTTGAGATATTTATTGTCATATGATGGAGAAATTAAAGATTAACTTAGACTAGTGAGGAAGAATGTCATACGCGTGAGATTCTATATTCAAAGATAAGTGGATATAAATAACCGAAAAACCATGTAATGAAGGGTGAAATAGACGTACCATTGTGGTTAGTGTATATTATATATAATATATGACCGTCCGGAAAATGATTGTTAAGTGTGAGACATAAAAAAGTTTGTTGCTTCGGTAAAGAATGCGGAAGTATTACGCGGGTAAGGTAATTTATGGATTGAATAAGCGTGAAGTATATCGCATTATGAGAGTGGGTAATATGAGTAGTAAGGTGAGCATCTAATAAGTATAATTGAGTTAGATGAGTACTTATGAGTATATAGATAGAAGTGTTGTGAAGACGGATATGTAACTATTAGAGGTCATTATGTGTGTTAAGATGCGACTTGCAAAGATTTGGGAGAGAAGGTTAGGTGATAGAGAGTGATATAGGTGGGGTGAGTTAATATATGAGAACCGTTTTGATTTATTAAAGGCTGGACATATCGTTCCTAAGACATGAGAGGGAGCGAACTAATAGAACTTGATGACAAATTGTGCTTTATTTTCTAGGCAAAGCAATATTCAGGTACAGATATTATATAGTATAGTTATAGTGTATGTAGATTAATGGGTTGGTTATACTTATATGGTGTTTATCTGTTATCAGTTTAGCATTATATGGTTATCGCTAATGGTTATTTTAGTCTTATCGGTGATTTTGTGTGCGTGAGGTGAGTGGATTATGCTACGTATGAAGGTTAGTAGTATTTTGAGGTTTAATACTATTTTATAGTCAGTGCATTGAGTTTGTATTTAGTATAGAGATATGATGAGATAGTGTTTTAGTAGTAGGTACTAGTTTACTGGTTGGCGTAAGTAGTTATATTATATTTATCAAGTAGTTGGGAGGGGAGTGTATATGTTGTCGTGATAAGGTAATATTATTAGTTCTTTAATTTAAGATTTATTAGCATTCATATAAGGTTTTATTAATACTTATAAGGTATTAGTAATTTTTTTACTTATTTTTTTTATATAGTTGTTTTTTTTATATTTTATATAGTATTAAAGTATATATCTTATATTTTTATAGGTTTTTATATATATATATTATATTACAATATATATTATATTTATAATATTTATATAAATATTATATATATATTATATTTATATATAATTTTATATTATATATAATTTATTTATATAATATATAATATACAGTATATATTATATATATTTATATTATAATATAACTATTATATTATTTTTATAAATATATTATATAATATATTAATATATATTTATATATATTATTATATTAATAATATTATACTTATATTAATATATATATATATATATATATATATATTATATAATTATATTATCTATATATGAGTTTTTCTTTGGCCTTATGACTACTATATTTCGGTATATTTATGATTTATTTTTATATATATAATATTTTAATCTTTTTATTTATATTTTAGAAATTATTATAATATAATAATCATTACATACAATAGATGCGTTCTTGGCGATCTTTATTGCTCGAGTGTTTTCCATTTTGTACTTAATGAAAGAAACTACATCTTGACAGTAATAAAATTCTATATTATTTTAATAATTATCGTAAAATTATTGGTGTAATATTTTATTTTTCTATGCCTATAATATTATTATTTATTATGATGGTTAGTATCGGCTTATCTGGTTAGTATAATCCGGTGTATGATTGGTGGTATGTATCTTATTATAATATTGTAAGCATTAACGAGGTCATATAACTGGACCTATCTAGTATTATAGGGTAATGTTAGTAGGCATTTGCTGAGCAGTAGCTCAATGAGCAGATGGTCGTATACTCACTGCCTACTTATAATACACGCTATATAGGATTATTATTTTTTAGAGTTATATAGGTTGGTTGATTCTTTTTATCTATATATTATTTTCTCATTTATATACCCTATTCCTACGTTTATTATTTTACTAATTTCCTTGTACCAAGAAGTTATTTTAGTTATGTTTATATATATATATATATAATATATATATATATATATATATATATATATATACGGTATATATATACTTATATACACTAAATGCCAACAAACTCGCAGTGATATGGGTTATTCATTATATTTAATTATTGCCAACTTACAAATACAAACGGGATAGACAAGAAACTTTAATATACGTTGAAAATAATGATGGGTTTTCTTTGTCAATTAAATTAATTGTCTGAAAATCTATTGCCTTGGAGAAAATGTACCCATTTTCTAATATTTTTTATGCATAATGTATCTTTGCAGTCGAACTATCTTGAGAGAACACCACCCCGCGTTATTTTTATGGATGGAGAAGAAAATTCAACCTTGATATGATGTATGCATATGATCGGACATAGTTAATATTAAAGTATGTATAGGTAATATGCCCAAAACAATGATACAAGGTGGTAGCATATGAAAAAGTTGATAATAGTCAGTTGGATACTGGTGAATCGAGTATTATTATGTATTAGAGGGACATATATGTGGTTAAAAAAACAAAGAGGAAAATATGTTGAGTAATGCTAGTACGAATGGCATAAATATATAACTGAGGTATATCTTATGCTTTGCATTTGAAAGAATGAGATTACGAGAGAGTGCCATGTTTTATGATGAAGGATCTGTTAGGTATAACTCAGACATATTTGAAAGAGATTATTGAAATTGTATTATTATGATGTCGCGCTGAAGTCACGAGGATATTACATATGGAAAACTTTCTGAATATAATCTAAACACGAATATATGTAAGTAAATTTGTATATAAAGTCAGTAGGTGGTGCAAATATAGAGAAACTATAACGATATGATTTAGGTAAAATTATATTATATTAGAGCAGGATTCCGATATGTATGTATATAAGCTTAAAATCCTATTATATCCTAACTAGTATAGAATAGAAAATGGTAGTAAAATATAAGGCAGAATAATACCAATAATGATTAAAAATAGAAATAGAAGATAGTAAGATGGTGGAGTTTTTTCACATGATAAAGCCTAGTATAATGTATATAAAGAGTAAATAAGGATTTAGGATTGACGAAAATGTACTCATTATGTAAATGGACTGTATATAGATAAAGCTCTAAAACAAAGATGAGAAATAAGAGTGAAAATTTTAAAAGAACCAACACATAAATGATGTTATCAATGAGAAGAGAGATTTGAGTTTTCTAATCATTTCAAATCATATCCGGTTTTAAACTCACTTATTTAATTGCCTAATATTACAAATCTGAAAAACATTTTATAAATTTTTGGGCTGTGTTTCATGAAGTCCTATTAATAATGCGACACAATTGTAAAAGCTGACAAATCAATATTATTATGAAAATATTATATAAATATAATAAAAAAAATTATATATAATAATTATATTAATAATTATTTTACATAGAAATAATATATATATTGAATTAATATTATTCCTATTTTTTTCTATTGAAACTTATCGCATATATATATATAATAAGCGCCATCACCAAAAGTAATTTTATATTATATTATACTATATAATATTATATAATTAAATGCCAAAAATATTTTTACTCCAACCTGCGGTTCAGACTCCTACTTACAAGAGTTGTCGCCTATTCGACTACCGATTAGACCACATATCCTGATATATACAGCACCGAGTTGGGGTAAAATATTAGTATAGCTTGATACTTTAAACAGTTAGATAGTCATAACTATCAAGTAATATAGGGATTCACTTAGCTACTAAAATCGAAAGAAGTATACGGATACTTACATATATCCTTAGTTAACCTCGAATTAGGTAATCGAATTGCAATAGTCAGTGAGTAAAGCTCCTTATACAGATAAAGAATCGCAGTAACCAGTAGGCCTACTGAATACTGAGCCTTGATAAGGAAAGCAAGAAAGGAACGGAATAAATAGGAAATAGGAAATAGGAATAGAGAATACGAAATGGAAAAGGAATACATTTCATAATTGTTACCGGATGTACGACAGGTGGGTCAGAGTTGTAGGTAATGGTTAGGAAGCAGAGAAGCTGTTTAGGGAGTCGGTCAGCGAGATAAATAGGAGGGCGATGATAAGGGGTTATATGAGCACTATATTTACCAGAGAGGAGATATATAAATCTCATTACATATATTTTTTTTCTCTTTCCGCATGCAAGAATATGTTATTAGAAGTGTCTCTTCATCTTTTAAGCACTACCATCTCTATATCATCTATTACCTGTTAATATATATATATTATATATATATATAATATTAATATATATATTATATATATTATAATATTATATTATATTATATTATATATATATATATATATTATATATTATTAATAATATTTATATATTAATATATTATAATATTATATATATAGTATATATATTATATAATATATTAAATATATGTAATGTATATTATATATATATATATATTAATATATATAATTATAATATAATTAATATATTATATATAATATTAATATATATATATATGTATATATAATATATATATATATATATATATATATATATATTTATAATATATATTAATATATATATTATATATTAATATATATAATACATATATATATATATATATATATATTATAATTATATTATATATATATATATATTATTTTATAATAATATATATTATTATAATATATACTATTAATATATATATATTAATATAATATATATATAATTATATAATATATATATATATATATATATAATATTAATATATATATAAGTAGAGATGCCCGATATTATATATCCTTATATACCAACATGTATAAAATCATTATGATATTATTAATATATTATTATATATTAATTATATTCAGCCATTTATCGGATTTTCGCCAGATATCATATTCGTATATAATCGATATTTATCGAGATTATTGATTATAATTACACGATATTTTATTTATTATAATTATAATATATATATAAAATTATCATATATATTAATAATATATATATATATTATATATATATATATATATTAATATAAATATATTTATTATTATATATATATAGTATATATAATATTATATATATATATATTAATAATATTATATACTGAAGGACTATAGATTGGGAAGAACAAGGTGTCGTTATTACTGAGTGGTAAGAGGATGATGTGGATCAAATATTATTTTACATTGAATATCACCAGATTAAGGCGAATGATGAGAAAACGCTCGCCAGGGACAATAAGAGATATTATAGTAATTTAAGGTGCTTATGGATTGACAACAGATCGAGGATAGGATCTAATTATGTGGGAGAGAGCCAGAGTCGGAAGTCGATGTGGTTAGATTATATATGTGAGTATAAGTGGTTAAAAGCTACACTGATGCGAATATTCAAAAGTAATAGTATTATGAAGACGAAAGGTGATGCGTGTGATAATAGAAAGTATAATGGTGGTCAAGATTGAGTGTTAAAAGTTATGTAATAGCGGTATGTGATGACCGAGATCGTGTGAGTCGATCTCGCTATGAGTTAAGTTGTTAAATCATTGTAGTATATGGTATTGTGGGTTCATTCGAATTATAAGAGAGGGAGGAGTGGCCAGTAGAGAATGCGTTCAGAGTGAGTGTGAGAAGGGGTTGATATGAGGGTGCTACACTACCTCCACTCTCATAGATTTAGCGGAGATTTGTTTTGAGTGCGTGTGAAAACCTCTGGATAGAGATATTTTGAGAGATTGGTATGAATAGAGATATTTGTGACAGGTGTAAGTGTTAAAAAGTAGAGGGGTTTGAAATTAAATCACGTAGATAAGAGTAAGGTTTTGATTGTGAGTGAGGACAGTCCCTCGGTGGTGAAGTTATGTTAGATGTGAGTATATTATAGCTGGAAACAAGTGTCAGAAGTTATAAATATTTAGGATTATTGATTTGGATGAGTAAGGTGAATGGTGATTAGCGATGTAGTAAAGGTAAGTTGTGAATGGAATTAAGTGAGCCTCAAAAAAGTAATAATTGTTGATGATGTAAAGCATCATCGACGGTCAGAGTTGAATGTCTTACTATTAGATATGTTGTTAAACTATGTGTTAATGTATAGTAGTAGAAGTAATGAGTCTGGAATAAGAGGTATATTAGATCTAAAGTTCAATGTGTTTTCACTATCCCTACAAATCTTATTGGAAGCGTGTCCGTGCTTTGTAAAAGCGAAAATATGAGGAGAATGAAACGTATATAGATTAGATGTATATATGTGGTGTTAAGAAAGGGTGAGAGAGTTGAGGAGAATCAACCACCTGAAAGTACGTCTGGAGATGGGTTTGGTCACCCGCTGGAAGGATGCAATGACACGCTCGGTTGTCTACACCGGCATGTACTCCCGTGGTGACAGTGTGGTGCAGTCGTGCCCTGCACGACAATCGTGTAGTGACTGTGGGATGCCCTCTCCAGTTCAATTCCGGATGTCTGAAGGAGAGACACGAATGCATCATCGGAGTTTGGCAGAGGGCGAAAATAAATGGTAGACATACTAGTGACGATCTACAGGAAAATAACATGGCAACTTATTCACTGTGGAGATGCAACTAAGCATAGCATAGGTCTATCGACAGGAGCGTCCTAGAGAGAGGAATTACTTTATATCATATTCTCTGAGATCGAATATGTCCATAATGACTAACCGTGGAGGGTCCCTCGCTGTAACTCACTTGAGATGAAAGCTTTTATGGTGCTTTTTCTGACTGCGACGAGTTTCTCACTAAAGGTTAATAAGAGGGGGCGGTAAGGCTGGGCTTTTCTTTTTCCGACTATAATGTCTTAAGGTTGCGTTCCTCTACTGGTTCATGCCGGTTATGTCCGATATTCTCATTATCTGATCTCACTTACCCAATTTCTGCCAGCTATGTGGGACGAAAAAGAGCGCGAGAGATATGATGATGACACCATACAATATATATATGTTTAATTTTTTATATATAGTAATTTAATAGAGATAAAATAGTTAAATTTTTATTTTTAATTTCTTTTTAGTAGTATGTTCCGAGCCGTCGGGAGGGAATACTAAGTAGAGGGGTGAGATAGATAAAGTCTCCACTACGCCCGATCGTCCTCATGTATTGGTCTCTCTTTAGATAGCCTCATATAGTACTTTGTTCTTAATGCCTCTGGTGGTTTATACTCACCTCTTAGGGAATATATATTATCTTTACATAGTAATAAATAATAAAAATCGAGAAACATTTGGCATTTAAGTTAAAAAAAAATCGTAGCGATGGAGCTCCTTTCAATTCTTACTAAAAATATAGATAATTCATTATACTATTAATTTTTTCAGATTTTTTCTACAATTTAAATTTATTCAGACCCACAGTATCAATCGGAATGTATGAATATGTGATAATTAGCTGTTAGATGTTTTTTCCTCTGAGATCTTATGTTGGCGATCGCGAGACAGGAGACGTCGTGCAATTCACACATTATAATCTAATGTGTATTGTGTATAGCTACATTCATGCTGTCTTCCTGCACTGATTATTTTACCAAGTCAGTCTGTGCATTCCACAGCCAATGTTTCGGTGTCTGGCAGGGGACTAGGGCTTCTGCTCGGATCATAACGACAGACCTACTGTG
>JABUQX010122987.1:17500-38168 GCA_015478945.1 Trachelipus rathkii
CTCGAGCAAAAAAAAAGCAATTCAAAGTCAAACATTTCATCAAAATGGCTCTCCTACTACTAACAACAATTTACCAAGCCCAGAATCACAATCCAATTTTCTTATGCCCCATTTCTCAAAAATTATTCATAAACTAACAAATCCAGAAAATAGGAAAAAAATTAATGAAATGATTTAAAAAATTAAAACTAGACCAACAAGAATCACCATTTACTCCACACAGAAGTATCCAACATAATAAAAAATCCTAAAACTCAAAAACTAAAGATTCAGAACACATTTCCAACATTTACCTAAAACACATGTACGTAGTGCAATTACAACATTAAAATAAATATTTAATGTCACTTGGTTACAAAATATTCTACTCCTCTCTAGAAACTCCCTCATAATGCTAAGACTAAAACTAAATAAAGCGCCCAATAGTCTAGCAGCCTACAGGCTCTTATTCCTACCTTCCACAGTATCCAAGGTATTTGAAAAGCTAGATCGTTACAGGATTTCAAATTACATACCCATGTTAGAATAACAACACGGCTTCAGACAAATTCACTCTACAACTACACTACTTACAGACATCACCCAACATATTCTTACTAGCTTCAACAAAAATTTCTCTCCCTACGCACATTACTCGCAGCTAAAGACATCAACAATGCAATCGATACAGTCTCCCGTCACCTCTTAATAGAAAAAATTCTAAGCACAAGAGTTCCCACCAACGACAAAAATATATTAGCAAGCTTTCCATTTGAGAGCACAGCCAGAGTCACCCAGGATCAAAATACCTCTCTAGCTTACAAACTATATACCGGCATGGGCGTCCGCAGAAAATTTTCCAAGGGGTGGCAAAGCTTTTTATAATATATAGTATATTATATACATATATAGTTTATTAATATAGATATATATAATTATATATCCTATTATATATAATATATATAATATTTATATATACCTATTATATAATATATTATTATTATATATATGAGCTTAATGATATATATATAATAAAAAATATTATCGTTGGTAGGTTATAATATATATATAAAGATATAATCTAACCTATATATAGTAGATAGTGCCCGTTGAACCTTCATATATTGAAGTATATAATTTGTAAAGAAAAATTCAGGATCCCGGAATTGGGGGGCAGAGGGGGGGTGGGCAAGTGACACTGTTAACCTCTGGCCTTCCTTTGTGGCGGATCGCCACTGCCCCGGTGTTTATCCCACATAGAGCTCTTTGCTCCTCCCCACCATTTTGAACTTCTTCATGCACAACATACCTAATCCTACATCCCTTTCTAAAAAAATCAATAGCTATGCCGATAACCCAACTATCACTACAAATTATATACCTACACAATGCTGAACTAGACCCAACCTGAACAGTGTATCTATATAAACAGAATGAGTTCATACCCAAGAAAATCTACAATTCATATACTAATTCATGAGGCCGGGAAGGAAAGAAATCTATATAGACCCACGATAGGCGGAACGCAGTGCGGGCGCCGGGGCAACAAAATAAAACACCACTATTAATTTTAACCTTCGACACCTATTGGACATTCACTCCACACATTAACAATATCAATTTAACAGTCATGTTGGCACTGGGGGAACTGGTCTTGCACTGGGTGGGCAGGAGACTGGTTGGGCGCCAAAGTAAAGAGGAGGAATAGTTGAGGATAGTGTTTACAGGGGACAAGTGATAGGTCGGGGGCGCTTCCTATTCAACTGGGCATTATCTTCATGGGTTTCGGTACTATCACAATTTAACATGAATAAATTAGAAAACATATAAAACAAGGCCCTTAGTTAATAACAGGATGCTTCCCACTTACACATATTCAGTGGGGGACGCAGCTTACAAGACGCAGGAAACTAAAATTCACCCCATGAAAATACACCTAGACATTGACTGTCAATCATATAGTAAATTTCTCGCCAGATATCACTCTTTACACAAGACATATTCAATACGCACCGCACACCGAAGAAAAATAAAAACACACTGGCTTCTTATTACTCAAATATCTATCAGCCACACCCCCCCACATCGTAACACTCCCGTATCATCAAAAATAGTTGGCGCAGTACTAGCAAAAACCAAAGAGCAATCTCCGCATACCCAAACAACATCATACTCCACTCATGCCCACCAAAAATATCCCCTACAGGACAATCATTGAACGGAAAAATTCGCAAAACATTGTCCCGCTCTCTCTCTGGTCACTACCCCCCCCCACACCCTTCAGGAATGACAAACTCGACAAATAAATTGGAAAGCACTTTCGTCCCCACTGTCAAAGAATGTCTCTTCCTACTCGAACGGACACAAGGAACACCTTGCTACTTAATTGTCCAACTATGTCAAGTGTTAGAGCAATTACCTCCCTGGAGGATTTCTGGGACTGGCTCCGCCCGGGTGGCAGTTTCATGAGGAGTCCCGATTCTCATAGGAGAGGAGCAGCAGGAAGTAGAAGTAAGTATATATGATATTAGAGTATATATATATATATTATATATGAGTGTATATATAGTATTATATATATATATATAGGTATATAGTAGTATTTTCATATAGTAGTAGTATATGATACTAATAGGGGTAGGGATATATATATATATGTATAATATATATATAGGTATATAGGGGTATAGGTATATATATATACTTTATAATATAGGGTGAGGTAGTATAGTAGTATATATGGATATATATAGTATTATGTATGAGTATTATATGTTATATAATATATTTATTTATTATATTATATATTTTATTATATTATTATATTATATATTACGTAATTTATATTTTATATATATATTAGTATATATTATGTCAAGTGGTGGTTGTTGCAATGTACAAGTATCTTGTACTTTGTACTTGTACTTAAGTACATTTTTTTTGGAGCTACTTGTACTTTTACTGTACTTGCAGTTTCTAGAAAACGCTCTTACTTGGTCTTGTACTTTGTACTTGGAGCCTTTTGACTTGGGTACTTGTGCTTGGTACTTGCAAGTACTTTTGGGATTTTCACTTGCCATAATTTTTTATTTTCTTTTTATCATTTTCCTACGTAATTATGAATGTATTATTGGTTTGTGATAAATGTAGTTCTAAGTATCGTCAATTGATAGGATATCCTAGTACCGCTATCATATATATATACTATATATATATAATATTATATATCTATAACCTCATTGACCTCTTTGTAAAAATGTCTCTACACTTACGTATACCTATCTACCTATACTCATAATATATATATATTGTTATATATATATAGTATATATCTATATATATAATATCGATATATATATACATATTACTACCTACTCCTATCCTCATCATCATCCAACTCAACCACCTTTTTCCCCAAACTGAGGGGTAATAGGCGCGTAACATCGATTACGGCTTATAAACACTATAAAAGTAGATACGACAAGAATATTACACCAGATGAAAAAGACCCCCGCCTCGTTACCTCCCTTTTCTATACCTATTACGTGGGAACTCGCCGCACAATATAAATCCACCCATATGGAGCTTCACGGGACTCTCTTTTATGTTTCTCAGACCCGAGGACCCTCACTGATGTGCATATAGCCCATGTGGGTTTCATGACCCTGGCCGAGGTGGGCCACAAACATACACCCTCACAAAACGCTGCCATTTACTCCTATTATGCACTTTTTCTCGCCCCCTGCCAAAGTCACATTTCACTCCTCCAGACATTCTTTTGCTGACTCAGATCCACTTTTTCATTGCGGGTCTCCCAGCCAGTCGTTCCTAAACACACTCACTACTATAGTCATCCGCTTAAACCATCAACCGACACAATCCATTCTTTCCCCACTGACCAACCCATCGCTAATAAACATTACTTTCATTACTCCTTTTTCATGACCAGTACAACTTCTGTAATAGTTCATGTATCCGTCATCTTTATCATTTCTTCTCACACCTACACGCCCCTAAAGATTGTCCAATCTGAACACATTGTACTTTTAGATCTATACCTCTCTTTTTCCAGACCATAGTCCTTACTACTATAACTCATTAACACAGGTAACACTTACCATCTACACAAGACAACTAGCGCACTCAAGACTTAGTCTCTTACATCCGACCAAGGATTTAATTGCAACAGCCTCCTTCATGCAATTCACAAACTTGTACCTACTACAGCTCGCAATCACGTTCCCATTTTCGTCCAAACATTATTCTTAAATATTATAACTCAGTCACTTGTTCCAGTGCTCACCATCTAGCATAACTTCACACCCGAGGACTGTCCTCAATTCCATCAACCATGAACGCTTCTTCTTATCTACGTTTTTCGTTTCAACCCTCCTTTTAACACATCCTCGTCAATATTCTCTACCAATCCTGCTCAACTCTCGTCCAGATTCACCTCCAAAACTATATTTATGCATAGAGCTATATTATAATTTAGTATATAGTTTATATTATAATTTATTACTATATTATATATGAATAATATATTATATATTATATTATTTGTAATTATATATTATATATATTAATACTATAGGCTAATTGTATAGTAGTATATTAATCTATAAGCCACTACCAAGGAAGTGGCTTTCGGCCCTGTCAGTTGAACAGCATCTTCTTCTTATTGGCCCGAAAAATGCTTAAACCTGTTAGATTCACGGTCTATGAAACCATTTCTTGGCGGCAGATGGTCTCCGTTTACGCCAGTCCTCGAGTTAACACTCTCAAGGTAGGGGTTTTCGCGCCTTTTCAGTAGACAACGCATCTTCTTTCGCATTAGGAACTCAAAACTCGTTTCTCACAGAAGCCTCTCCAGATGAATCTTGCTCTCTGCTCATAAGATTCTACGCTGGCCCAAGAGTGAATACAAGCAGAAAGGAAAGGACCGGGTTGCTTAGCTCCTGTCGCCTATAATATCCATGGCGAAGAAATATCTTCCTATAATCCGAAATTGTTGAAAGAAATAACCACTCATCTTTTGTAAAGAGACGGTTCCTGGGTGTGATGTAAGTCAATCTCAAATTTTTTTTAATAAAAAGAACAGGCTATAAAAATTTGTTACTCCTCAGCTATTTTGTTGAAAGATTCCTTTCTATTATTTATAACTATTGATGAGGAACCGAAATGGGAAAATTTTTCGTTGTCCCCCTGCCTCCTTCACGGGTTTAAAGATGATTAATTTTGTATTGAATAAAAGTATTTGTTGATTTAATTACAATTTTCTAGAATTCTTATTTAATTATTTAAAAATATTTTCCTATTGCCATTTTTTAGTAAATTTCTTTAACAGCTATATATATTATGATAATTATATATATAATATATATATATATATATATAATATAGTATAATATATATACTTATTATGTTATATATATATTATATGAGTAGAGTATGTACTATACTAGTATCATAACTGATAAGATATATATTATTATGACTTTAACTGAAGAAGGTCAAATGGTCTCAATTTATTGGATCTTAATATAAGTGGTCAAATTGTAAAAAATGAACGTCTATACGCAATGGAAGAGGTAAGAAGTAGTTCCGAGGAGAATTTCCGGAGAGAGGTCAATCTGAGGTAGCCGTTTTAGCGATAAGGGGTAAAGGGGAAATAGGTAACTGTAAGTATTTAAGTAGGGTAATGTAGTATTATATGTAGTGGATTGATAGTGGAAGATATAGTGGTGATATTTTGGTCTGAAAGAGTGCGTTCGAATGAGTGAAAAACTATATTTTGGGGAAGAATAGAGGGCGTTTAGAAGTGGTAGAGGAGTGTGGGTGGATCAAATCTGTACCTTGAAACAAATGATTGGGATAATGAGGGAGGAAAAAAAATTGTATTTAGGACTTTTATGGTTTGCACAGTGCGTATATTAGAGATTAATAGGGAATCTATGGCAGCGTGTTAGTGATATGGTGTTGGTGGTAAGCTCTGAATGGAATCAAAAGTAATGTATGACGATAGTGAAGCGTGTGTAAGAATAAATGTCCTTGAAAGTGATTTTTTAAATTAATTAGCGGAGTGAGCCAGGGATGTGTATGTCTCCTTGGAAATCCATTTTGTATATGGATGGAGGTTATGAAAGAATTAGAGTAAGGGGTGGCAGGGAAGGTTAGAAAGATGCTGGAGAATGGATGAGATGGAGGAGTTCTACCTACCTATGTATTATGAGGGATGATGTTGGTTTTTGGGTGTGCGAATCTGAAGAGGTTGACGAAGGACTAGTAGGAGATTTGGTAAGGGGTGTGTAACAAGAAAGGGTTTGAAAGTAAACGTAGATAAGAGTAAGGTTTGGTTGTGAGTGAGGACAGAACCTTCGGGTGTGAAGTTCAATGGATGCTGATGAGCAGGCTGGAAAGTGTCTTGCATTTTTAAATATTTTAAGGATATAAGTCGGCAGAAAGGGAACAGCTGATGCAGAGTGTAGTAGGAAATTGTGAATGACAGGAAGGTGGCTGTGCAAAGTTTAATCGTTGGTGACTGTAAAAGGACTAAAGTCTTGAGTGCGCTGGGTCTTACATGAGGGTATGTTGTAAACCCGTGTAAGTTTAGGTAGGGACTATGGGTCTGGGATAAGAAGGTAGATCTTAAGATTACAATGTTGTCCAGGATGACAGATCTGTAGTGGCGTTGTTAGTGTGTGGAAGTAGACAATATCAAATGAGGATAACGTATTAGGATGAGTGTTTGGTGTGGAGATAGTGGGTAAATGAGAAGAATAATGAAAAGTACGGGTTGTTGGAGCGTGGTGAGGGTGGTTTGGGAGTTCATGTTTTAAATGAGGGAGTGGTGTATGATCAGACGGGGGTGGGCTGATGTGGTTCGGTGTACGGATGTATAGTGGTAGTGTGCTGGGAATCGACCGGTATGGGAGACGAGGAAGGAAAAAGGTGGAAGATTAGTCAGAAAAGGAATGCCTGGAAGAGAGAAATTTGAGTTGGCAGAGGGCGAGAAGAAAGGTGCATACCAGAAGTGAATGGTGGGTTTTGTGAGGAGGTATGGTGTATGTAGCACGCACGCTGGGCAAGGAACGAAGCCAACATTTGACGAGAGGTTAGTTGAGGGGTTAATCGCGGTCCGTGAGGCTTCTAGGGTGGATTTTATGACTGCTACGAGTTTCTCACTAATAGGTATATAAGGGGCGGTAAGGCTGGGCTTTTCTTTCTACTTTTGTCATATTCTTCTACTATTTTTATGTTTCCGGTATATTTTACGCACCACCTGGCCTCCAGTCTTGGGGAGATAAGATGGTGGGTGGATGATGATGATGATGATATCATATAATATATATATATATATATATAGTAGTTAATATATTATATATTATATTGTAATAAAATATATTTATATATATATATTAGAGTATTATATATATATATATTAGGCAATGTTCAAGTAAAGTACTGTACTGTACTTGTACTTGAGTACCGATGACTTGTACTTGTACTCTCGTACTTTGGAACAAAATTCTAGAGTATGGTGTTCTTGTTACTTGTGACTGAACCAATTCTATGAGTATCTTGTAACTGTGACTTGTCTTGACCCACCCTGATATAGGTTATATTAAGTAGTATATATATATAATATATATATAAATTATATATATATATTATTAGTATTATATTATATATATATATATATATAGTTATATGGAATCATGTGGGGTATCTGCCTCCACCTCCATAGACATATCGAGTTGCATGAATTCGAACACATTTCATAAAACTGAAGAAAAATGAGTAAATTCAAATTGAAACTATATAATATAGCAGCTTCACATGTTTAAAAAATATTATTAGCTGATTTTGTTTTTTTAAGATTAGTGTAGACAACTAACTAGAACTCTAACATAGACCTAGTACTTAACGTATAGTTAATGTAATTGATTTGTATACTTATAATTATTTCCGCTGTTGGGCAGTTGGGTTAAGAAGAAAATACACGCAGTGGCAGCAAGAACGCTATGTAGACCGTTATTCGAAATTACGTAGATTATGAGTAAAAAAATTGACATAGCTTTACTTGGAGGCAGATAACCACAGAGCCGATATTATAATTATATTATATATATTTATGATATGTATAATATTAGTATATATATATAATTATATAGATGTTATATATTATATATATATATATATAATATGGTATATATATAGTATATTTATATATAGTGATATAGAGTATGCATTATATTATATAATATAGTGTGTCTTTTCTTATGCTCTTCTTTATATAATATAGTAATATATATATATAGTAATGATATATATATATGATATTACTATATATGATATATATATATATATATAATAATAGTATGGTGGCGTGGTGTGGGCATGGCGCACCTCACGCTTCTCCATGTTTGGAGTGAGCCAAATCTTCATTTAATAATTAAGCGATAGTGAAATTAAATTTAAAAATTGGACTGCAAAAATTGAAACCTAAAGACAATAATATTTAAAAAGAATATCAGTATTTCTATTAAATTGTTTGCAAAAAAAAAAAAAAAAAAAAAAAAAAAAAAAAAAAAAAAAAAAAAAAATGTTGATGTTTTTGTGTAATAAAACATAAGATAGTGTTTGTTAGACAGTTTAGCAGTATGTGTTGTTGAGAGAAAAAAATCTATGTTTGATAGAAGGAATGGCGTAGTATGAAATTTGATGGTGTGGTGAGAAGAGTAGTTGAGTAGCAGGTACGTTAAGAGTTTACGATTTTGCGTTCATTTTCAAGGAAAAGATGTCCGATTTTTTTTTTTGTGGAAACGATTGAACCAGGGAAAACTCATGAAGAATCCTATTTGTGTTCTTCGTATGATATTGTGTCACGTCAAAACTAAATTCATTTTTCTCGGTGTTTCATTATTAAACGTTCGAAGTATTTTTCCGCTTTTGCGCTTGGATGTACACCTAGAGGAGTTGAGGATACTTTATTTACGAAAGAAATAAGTAAAAAGATCAAAGTAATATATATGTATATATAGTATTAATAGTATATGAGTATATATATATTATGTATAATTAATAGTAATATTATATTATATTATAGTACTTAGGGAGGGGGGGGGGGGGGGGGTGGTTTGTTTTTGTTTGTTATAGTATATATGGTGTTATAATTAGTAGTGTATATTTAGTATAGATTAGTAGGAGTAGTTATTATGATATATTATAGTGTATTAGGTTTAGGAGACTAGATAGATATTTTGATCGCTTAGATTACGTTTGGTAAGTTAAAGAAGGGCCTTAAGAAATTTTGTTTTTTTAGCAATCACACATATTTAACACAGCAGTTATTGTATATTATATTAATAGTATATTATATATATATGGTTGAGTGTACTTAGTATTAGTATAATAAATATATAAATTATAATATTTATAATATATATATATTATATATTAGTATATATTATAAATATGTAGTAGTAGTATTAGTTGTAATATGCATATATTCTTATGTATGTGTGTGTGTATGTTTGATTTTTATGCCAATATGTGTATATACATAATTGTTGTCTGTGTGTGTGTGTTTGTGTATGTGAGTGATTGTGTGTGTTTGTGCTTCCGACAGTACTTGCGACAAAGTAAATCTCAATCAACAATTATATACATTCAGTAATATAAAAACTATCGAAAAGGGAACTTAGCAGAAGTTTCTCAATTTAATATATATATAACAATTAAATAAAAATTTCATGTATTATTTTAATTATAAATCCCACTTATTTTGACTTTTCAAGATACTTAATGTTTTTAGCATGTACAATGTTATTTAATAATCATAAGCGAGAATATATCTTTCTAATAAGGAAAAATTCTATTCATTAGATTTCTTTATAACAAATCATATTTCGTTTGTAGATGAACTCTAAAATGTGTGTTTTTTCATTGATATAAACACTAAAAGAAAACAAGTCTTCCTAAGTGTTTTCTTTTGAAGGTAAACCCTTAATTGTGTTTTTGTTTTCATTTAGATAAACACTAAAATCGCAATAGTCTGTCTGTATAATTGAGACCCTGTTATAAAATAATACTTTTTTGCGCACTTATTTTAATGAAGGTTACATGAAATTAGAGGTAGTTAAATACGTCTTGTGAGATAATAAGAAACGGTAAAATATTAAGGATTCATGTCTTTTTAAGAGCTTTTATTGGTCTACGTTTAGTTCATCATTCATAAAAACCATTTGAAATATGAAAAGGTCAAGTTTGAATGTGGGTTTGAATAAATTCTACGTTTAATAATTGAATTCAAATTATATTAAAGATAAGATGATAATAGTGGTATAAAGGTTGAAGTGAGGTGGAATTGATTGCACAATATTATGTGCATTTATTTTTGTAGTTGATGTTTCAAAATAAGTACTCCATTATGAATTAAAAACAAACTCTCTCTCTCTCTCTCTCTCTCTCTCTCTCTCTCTCTCTCTCTCTCTCTCTCTTCTCCCTCTTCTCTTTCTCCATCTTCCATCTCTCTCTCTCTCATCCTCTCTCTCTCCTCCTCTCTCTCTCAAGAAAAACAGATGTATATATATTAACTATAATAAGAGTAGTATATATATATGTATATTTATATATTATATATATGACATATATAATATATATACTAGTGAGTATATGTATAATATATATATATTGTATGAGTATTATTTATATATATTATTAGTATATACTAGTATATATATATTATAAAGTAGTTGAGCAAGGGTATTGCGGCAGGAAACGATAAAACGACCGGAAGTAAAAGATCGACCGATCTGAAGGGGAATTTCCGCCCTTCTATCGACGAAAAAAACAGGTTTTTTTTCGAAAGCAAGTAAAAATTAATAAATTAAAATAAAGTAATTAATAAATTAATTAATTAATAAATAAATTAATTAATTAAGTAATTAATTGAATTAATTAATAAATAAATAAATAAATAAAAATAAATAAATAATAAAAAAAAAAAAAAAAAAAAAAAAAAAAACAATTGAAAAATAAAAAATAAAAAAAAAAAAATTAAATAAAAATTAAAAAATAAAAAAAACATACCAAACGCTTTATCATATATAAATAATATAGGTATTTATATTATAGGTATATAATTTTAAATATATATAATATACTATTAAAGTATATATAGTATATATAATATATATATATAATATATTATATATATATATATATATAATATAATTTAAATTATAAATAAATATTTAATATATATATATCTTCTGCGGTCCGCCCCCGCACCTGGTCCGCACCGCACCCAGCCGGCACCGCACCGACACCAACACTTACTTAGTAACGGATAGAGTTTGGTACATGGTATTCTCTCTCAAACTTGACACCCCCCTAGGGGGTGACGAACTCGTCGTAGACGAGGTTACGTGGCCATGCAGCCCCATAGGAGGAGGGGGGGTGCTAGCCCCCAAGCCTGAGATATTGACGTAGAAGGCTGAAAACCTTGTTTATGACGACCCTTCATATAAGGTACCTACATCATTATATGGAGTTAAATAACCGTACACCCCAAAGGGGGGGGTCTTCAGCCCCCAAAACCTGCAAATACTTGACATAGAACGACGAAACTTGGTCTAGGCACCCGTTGCTATAGGTACCGGACCATCAATATTAATGTGAGTTAAAATAACGACACACCTAAAACGGGGGTCTCCAACGCCCTAAAACCTAGAAATATTAAGCAATAGAACGACGATAACTTGTGTATTAGCATCTTTCTTATGATGTATCGCCGATGAATAAAAAAAAAATTAAAATTAAAAAATTAAAAAAAAAACAAAAAAAAAAAAAAAAAAAAAAAAAAGCGGTCAAGTGTTACACAACTCAAAGGTTTGTGGCCTTATGTAACCGCAATTACACCCCCTTTCGGGTGATACACCCGAGGGAAGGGCTCTTCATGCATCTCTCTGGGGATCTCCATGTAGTGGGGCTCGTGCGCTGAATTGTTTCGGTATCGTATGTTGTGTAAAGTATTGAGATTATGTTTGATGAGGGGGCGCATTCGGTGAAAGCTCTTTTGTATAAACATGACAAGTAACCCATATGATAAGCCTAGCCCGTGTAAGCTCTGAGCGATAGCATGCTGTGTGTCTTTAGCCAAAACCTCGCGAGTATGCTTAGTTAGGTTCTTTGCAGGGTGTAAGTACAGTTGTTACGTTTTGTGATTGCCTTGGTAGTGTACTTTACTGATAATTATTCAGTGTATCTTTGTTAATTGTTGACTTGATTTAGTTCGTACGTGAGGTATGTAAATTTACGGTTGTATAACACGTGTTGTTATGATTTATTAAATAATTAATAATAATTATTGCTATAATATAATAATAATAATAATAAATAGATGTAATTATGTGGATAATAATAAAATAAAATATATATATAATAATAAATAATACTAAGTATAATTAAATCTATATAAAAAATAAGTTTATATAATAATGTCTTGTGTCATTTTGTAATAAAATAATAATTTGGACCGGTTATGTTTATGACTTTGTTAATGTTGACGGAATTGTTTTGTGGGCGTATGGATTTTAGGTGTTTGTGCGTTGTGATCATGATATGTCTTAGTTCATGCTATGATAATTGATAGCTTTATTGATGTGAAAACTTGTTATGGTAAGTCATATATTTCGTTGCTGTTTCGTATAATAAGAGATGTACTAATTTTTTGTTAGTGTTATCAAAAATAGATTACTTCGATATATATTGTGTCGGTAGTTCTGGTTAGATCAATAGGTCATTAGATCATAGAAGTGGAGGGGGAGTTAAGAATGGGGATGGGAGGGTGGGAGTTTGATTTTATTCTATAATTTTGACTTGGATTTTTCAATCTGCTTTAGGATTCACTTTAATTATATTTCACTTTTATTAAGATATTTTTATTCTTACAGATTAATTGATCCTTTATTAGACTATTATATTTACTCTTGTATAATTCTTGTTTGTTTTCTCTCAGTTTGTTTTCATATATCTTTGTGGTTTGTTTTAGTTGCTCACATTTCAGTTTAATCATAAATACCCTTGATGATTTAATGTTACCGTTTAAAAACTTGTATGTTTGCTATTATTGCGTTCGTGATGTACGATTAACTAGACTGGGAGGATGAGAGTTTGCAAACCTTGCGGAATGTTGATGTAACAAAAAATATTGCGTGTAGCATTATATTTCGTCCCCACGCCTATCGAATTAGACAGGGTATATGCTAAAATTTTCTTGGTTAACTATTTACGATGTTAATATAAATCTCAACCATGTTATTTAGAGATATGCTTGAAAAAGTGTGAATACGGTACGTTTTGTTTACGCTGTGCTAGGTATCTTACTGTTGTTAAGTGCGGAAGGTTGTTAATGTTAGTAGTTTTATTCGTACGTATGGTGGTGTTAGGTTTGTCGTTGTACATGTATATTCTTAGTTCAGGTTATGTTATGTTAGCTTTATTTATAATAAGATCGTTGTAGGTTTTAGCATATATGTCGGGTGGGTTAGTAATATCGAAGGAACGTTATTTGTTGTGTTATGGTTCTACTCTGAAATGATACCTCGAGATGGTGCTACATGAATCAGTACGATCAATAGATCAAAGGTCATGGAAGGGAAAGGGGGTGTGAGGGTTGGAATGGTCTTGATTTAACTTGATTACCTGATTACTCGCTTTAAGATTCATAAATTATTACAATTCTACCATGATATGCGTCATCAATGAGAACTTTTTTTTATGTTATGTTTTGGTGAATAGAACTTTGTTCGTTACAGTTTTGTTTCGTTAGGCTGTATCGCTACATTAGAACTTTAGACAATTATTATGATAATTTTTGTTAAATATTTACTGTGTGCCAATGATTAACCGTTAATACTGTTAGAGACTATGTTTGGAACAAAGATGACATACGGTTAAGTTTGCTATGCCATCGCTAGTTACTTTACTGGTTGTTAAGTTGGAACTTTGTTTAATGTTAACAGTTTATTCGTGCGTAAGTTGTGTTAGGTTTGTCTCGTTTGTACTATTTTTCTTAGTTCTATAATGGCTTGATCGTTAGCTTATTCAATATGAATAACATGTTATGTATCATAGTATTCGGCTGGTTAGTCATATACTGTAAGACCCTCATTTTCTGTGCCTAATGTTTTATTGCCGAAAATCGATACTCGTAAATGCGACGTAAATCTCGATAGTGGTTCAACTGTAAACATTCAACATTGATCATGTTAGAGATATGCTTGAAAAAGTGTGAAAGTTACGTTTTGTACGCTGTGCTAGGTTACTTCTACTGTTGTAAAGTATACTGGAATTTGTCTAATGGGTTAGTAGTTTATTCATGCGTAAGGTGTGTATGTTTTTGTCATTGTACATTATTTTCTTCGTTCAGCTACTAGTCTTTATTTAGCTTTAATTAATGTGAAACAATGTTACGACTTCAGCATATATTCGTTGGTTACGTATATAAAGCAACCTTATTTTTGTATTAATGTTTATCCTAGAATGATACTCGATACTGTACCTGAATCATTAGAAGCTCTATAGATCAAAGTCATCGGATCGGGTGGTAGGGAGGGGTGGGGAGGGGACTCGGTCGGTTTGATTTACCCTGCCGACTTTTACCTGATTTACTGCTTAAACTCTCGGTAAACTATTTACACTTTACTAAATGATATTTTTATTCCAAAGAACTTAATTTTATGTTATGTTTGGATGGAAAAACTTTGTTATTTTTATGTTATGTTTGGATAAAAGTTTGTGTTGGTTTGCAAATTATTTCTCGTGGGCGATTATGATACTTTAGGTAGGTTACTGATAAATTTTTGTTAAATGGTACTATGTCAATGTAAGATTAACGTCAATATGTTTAGAGATATGTTGAAAAAACGTGGTGATCCCTTTAAGTGTTAGATGTGTAGGCTATGTTTACATTTCTGTTACGTTTTTTCGTTAAATATTACTGCATGACAATCGTGAAATTAACAACTGCGTTTCGTTCAGACGAAATGATCAAGTTCGTAAAGATATCTACTGTGTTAACTGATTGATGATTGTGTTAGAAAGCGTAAGCATGAAGGTTAAGTCTTTTTGTGAGTATGTTAGTTTGCTTGAAATTTGTGGCAACTGCTAACGTTTATTCAGTAAAAAATATGACTTGCAATAATAGATCAAGATAGATCAATAGCATCACGACTGGGAAAAGTCAGGGGTGTTGGATGGTGGTTTGATTTACTGATTTAGCTGATTATGCTTTTAGTGTAGGTAAATTTATCCTGACATTTTAGTCAACATATGACTCTGACATCAACTACGATCTAGATCAATAGATCAATAGATCATAGATCAATAGATCAATAGATCACGAAAGGGTTGGGAGGGCAGTTTTGATTTTCTGCATTTCACTGCATTACCGCTTTAGTGGTTGGTAAAAATGACAGTTTTAGGTGAAAAATCATGCCTCTCGCCAATCATAGATCAATGATAAATAGATCAATGATCAATTAAGATCACGAAGGGTTGGGGAGGGCAGGTTTGATTTTACTGATTTACAGATTTACTCTTTAGTGTATATGTTAAACATGACAATTTTTAGTAAACCAATATGGAAACCTTGAAACAATCAGATCAATCAGATCCAATAGGTCAATAGATCAATAGATCAGAAAGGTTGGCGGGAGGGCAGTTTGACCTTTACCTGATTCTCTTTTTAACTGAGTTTCAAAAATATATAAGCTTTAAATACGCACCTCTAATTTAGTAAAATATACACTTGTTGTAATAGATTGATAGATCAATAGATTAATAACTCAACAGATGTGGTGGGGGTGCTAGTTTGATTTACTGAAGTTTACTGATTTACTGCTTTTTAGGGGTATGTAAAACATAACCAAGTTAACTAAGCACACATATGACTTTAAATCAATAGATCAATAGGATCATAGCTCAATATGAACCATGGCAGGGTAGGGAGGATGAATGGGATGAGTCAGTTTGATTTCACTCCGAGGTTACTGCTTTACTCGTCTTTACTGATTTACTGATGCTACTGATTTACTGAATTTAGCCGTGATTTACTGAATTATCTGCTTTAGCTGAAGTTACTGATTTACTCGGCTTTAGGTATTGTAAAAATAAGCAATTTTAATAGAAATATGACTTGAATCAATCAGATCAAGTAAAGATCAAAGATCTATAGATGATGTAAGGGGAGGAGGTGGCTGGATGGTATTTGATTTACTGATTTATGATTTACAGCTCTGATTGTAAAACATTCAAATCTTTAAACAAAACATATGACTTGGAATCAATAGTCAATAGATCGAATAGCCAATAGAACTCAATAGATCATTGGAAGGGTTGGTGAGGGGGGTTTGATTTAACTGATTTACTGATTTACTAGCTTTAGTGTATGTAAAAAACGTAAATTGTAAGTTATAAACTTAACAAGAATAAAAAAATTTAATTTTTTTTTTTTTTTTTTTTTTTTTTAATTTATTTTTTTTTTTTTTTTTTTTTAATAATTTTTTTTTTTTTTTAATTTTTTAATTTTTAATTTTTTTTTTTTACATTTTTTTAATTTTTATTTTTTTTTTATTTTTTTTTTTTTTTTGCTATCGAGGGTACATCAGACAAGAAGATGTTACCCAAAGTTCGTCGTTCTAATTTAATCTTTCAGGTTATGCCGGGGCTGAGCCCCCCGTTTAGGTGAAGTAGGCTCTTTAGACTCCATATATATGAATGTGGGTAACCTTATATGAAGGGCTGTATATCCAGTTTCGTCGGTTCATCTGGTCCAAATATTCTCAGGTTTTGGGGGCTGGCAGACCCCCTTTGGCGGTGTGTACGGCTATCTAAAGCTCCATATCATGATGTGGGTACCTTACTATGAAGCACGTGTATACCAAGTTTCGTCGGTTCTATGTCAATATTTCAGGTTTTGGTGCTGGAGACCCCCCCCCTTTGGGTGTACGGTTATTTTAACCTCCACATATGATGTGCGTACCTATCTCATGCAAGGGTGTCTACAAGTTTTAGCCATCTACGTCAATTTCAGTTTTTGGTGTTAGCAGCCCCCTCTCTCCTATGGGGTGCCTGGCCACGTAACCTCGTCTACGACGCGGTTACGTCACCCCCTATGGGGTGCAAGTTTGAGAGGCGATACCATGCGGCAAACTCTATCCATTACTAAGTGAGGTGTGGTGTGGTGCGGCGTGCGGTGCGGTGCGGTGCGGTCTGGTGCGGTGCGGTGCGGGGCGACGCAGAGTATATATACATCCCTAATATATATAATATATATATGATATATAATAATATATATTATTTATATAATATATATATATAAGTATATATATATAATTATTATTATAATATATATATATAAATATATATAATATTATATATTATTAATTATATATAATATATATATATAATATATATAATAATAGATATATATATTATATATATATTATATATATATATATATATATTATATATATATAATAATATAATTTATAATTAGAATATATATATATATATTAATAATATATTATATAATACTATATATAGTATATACTATAATTTAATATATATATATATATATAATAATACTACTATATATATACTTGTATATAATATCATATCATATATATAATATATATAATATCAGGGTTGGAAAAAAACCATGTTTTTTTAAAAAAAAACAAAAACCATTGGCTTTTCTTAAATAAACCACAATAAACCAACTGTTTTTGTTGGCGTTTTTACTCTATTTTGAAATGGTTTCTTAATTGGTTTTTATTGGTTTTACTAGCATTTTACAAGGCACCAAATCACTACCTGGAACTGTTATAAATGTCACATTCTACACATATTTTAAAAATTTCCTCTAATAAATTTCTTAGATCTAAATTCATAATTTCTTGTTACATGTAACTGGTATAAATTATATTATTTTTTGCACGTCTTTACGATAAATCATAAAGTAAAATAGAGGGTGTAGTATATAATTAAACTCTATCTGAAAAAAAGTTTTTTACTTTATTATTTTTACCCCCCAAAAAATGGATTCTTATTTACCTTTATATTTGAAAACTAGGAATATATATAATATTACTTCATATATATGATATATAATATATAATATATATAATATATAATAATATAGTTATATATATATATAAGTATATATATATAATGTGATATATATAATATATTATACATATATATAGTATTAATTATATATATATATATAATGTTATATTAGGATTATTTATATATATATTATTAAAATATAATATATAGTATATAACTATATATATTATAAGTATATATTATATGTAATCTATAGAGAGAGAGAGAGAAGAGAGAAGAGAGAACCGGAGGGAGAAGAGAGAGGAGAGAGAGAGAGAGGAAGAGAGAGAGAGAGAGAGAGAGAGAGAGAGAGAGAGAGGGAGAGAGAGAGAGAGATTCATGCATTAAAAGTCGAAACTGAAAATATCATTAAGAAAGAATTTTATACCAAAAAAAACTAATTTCCCTGCTTTAGCTGTTCCACCTATTTCTAATGTTTGCTGGCAGCAAGCCAAAGTTGAACACCATACCCTCTTTCAACATTAAGCAGTATGATGAACGTTGCTGAACAATATGCTTATATTTTAATATATGGACTCAATCTAATTTTTCTTTGAGAGATGTCTGACCAAATGAGGAGTCACGCTCACAAACGAGATCATGAAAATTAGGTAACTTTATGAATGAAGGAGATTGCTCTTAAATTTTTATTTCCATAAATCCACTGCTTTTGAATACTCATCCTCTGGAAGTACGTGTGTGGTCTCGAATATCTTCGGGGTTAAAAACTATAGGCCAATACGGTGAGGCTTCTGTTACTGCCCTGATGATACCTCCTTTTTATTTTTGTCTATAAATCTTGTCTGTGAGTGGTGGATTAAGCTGTCTAGCTCCATATTCCTATTTTGTCCAAATATAAACATCATTCATTTAGTTTCAGTCATTGCCTCTAGCTTAGTTGAATGCTGGTGGCCACACCACTCCAACAAATGAGTTTTCTTATTATCTTTTAAATGTGGCAGTCGATGGTACGAAATATGAATCCTCAACGAGCTTCGAAACAAGAATATCGTTTTAAACATGTTATTTATATATAGTTATAGGATATAGATATTATATATTATATATATATATATATAACTATTATATATTAGATACTATATATATATATATATATAATATATATATATATATATGTATATATATATATATAATATATAATATATAATATTATTACTATTTTATATAGTTATAATAAATAATATATATATATATATATATATATACTATATATAATATATATAATTATATATATATATATTATATATATAATATGATCAGTAGAGTAATATTATTGTTATATGTACGGTGGGCACCCCGCTCATTTAGGGGTAGGCCGCTAGCGCACCTCCGCACCTCGAGAAAACGTAGTCGGCTAGCGCTCCTCCGCACTTATTCAGACCATCAAACCTCCGCTATGGCAAGTCCGCACGTCCGCACGTCTCCGCTAATAATGTGAACCTGCAAAAAAGATTTTTAATATTAAATACTAATATATTTAATACATAAAAAAAAATTCTTTATAATATTATTATGAAAACTTGAATGAATATTTTAACAAAATCTCAAGATTTTCCACATTTTTTTTTTTTTTTTCCTCCTCATATGTCCCTTAAAGAGCAAGAGAACCATATTATCCTTTCACAAGAGATAAAAATAGGTGCTCAAAATTGAAAGCAGTTAAGACTGACCTCTTTGCCCTAATATCCCCACCAATACTAATATTCGCTCTACAGCCGCAGAACTAGGGAGAGGTGTATTATAATTTTATGAACAAGTTCAACAAATTCTGTCTATGCTGAAGGGAAAGATGTCCTTTGGTGAGAGGAGTGCTGGTGTTACTTCACGTCCAGCAGTCCATTGCTAATTTTAAGGTCTCACCTAAATCATTCTGCCTCCCTTCTGAAATATTTTGACCCCCTGTCCAACCCGATCAAGAAGGTGGGGCTTCGGTCTAATTTTCGTCGACTTTATGGTAGAATCACGAAAGCCTCGACTCCTGCCAAGAGTCGATGCTAATGCTACGTATCAGCTCGTAGCTATATATTGATAGATATGTCTATATATATATATATATTATATAGTATAGTATTGTATGCGAGTAGTATATATATATGTATATAATATATATATAAATATAATAAAATATATATATATATATAGTATATATATATATAAGGTATATATATATATATATATGATCATAACAGTGGCGTATTAGGGGGGGCGGGGGGGCCATGACCCCCCCTGAAATTTTCTAAACACACTAAAAAATTTAAGTATCATATCCGTTAATACTATAAAGTCAGAATTAAACTAATTTATATAATCGTCGCTGTGACAATCGTCGTAAGTCCACTAGTTAAAACTAAACTTAATTGAAAATGAGAAAATGCAACATTAGAATTTCCGCACACCTGATTTTTGAAGAATGTGTAAGCCGCATCTCTGAATCTGAACTAAGTATTGAAAGTGCTGTACCATGAATTAACAAATTCAAAAATTCAGACCC
>JABUQX010122988.1:0-7500 GCA_015478945.1 Trachelipus rathkii
GGAGCCGAAGCCGAAGTCGTATCCGGAGCCGGATCCGGAGCCGGATCCTGGGTATGAATTTTTTTCGGGAAATATTTTTTGGTGAAAAATTTATTGTCAGAAGACTTGCCGAACAATTTTCAAATAGTGCAGAAAACTTAGTCGAATCCGGAGTCGAAGCCGAAGTCAGATCTGGCCGGATCCGGATCCGGACCTGGGTATGAATTTTCTTCAGAAAATATTTTTTGAGGTGAAAAATTTATTTCAAGAAGACGTGCTGAGCAATGTTCAAATAGTGTAGAAACATTAGTCGGATCCGGAGCGGAAGCCAAAGTCGTATCCGGAGCCGTATCCGGAGCCGGATCCTGGGTATGAATTTTTTTCGGGAAATATTTTTATGGTGAAAAACTTTGTCAGAAGGCGTGCCGAACAATTTTCAAATAGTGCAGAAACCTTAGTCGAATCCGGAGCCGAAGCTGAAGTCGGAGCCGGAGCCGTATCCGGATCCTGGGTATGAATTTTCTTCAGAAAATATTTTTTGAGGTGAAAAATTTAATTTCAAAAGACGTGCTGAAAATGTTCAAAATAGCCTAGAAACATTAGTCGGATCCGGAGCCGTATCCGGAGCGGATCCGGAGCCTGATCCTGGGTATGAATTTTTTTCGGGAAATATTTTTTGGGTGAAAAATTTATTGTCAGAAGACGTGCCGAACAATTTTAAAATAGTGCAGAAACCTTAGTCGTATCCGGAGCCGAAGTCGAATCGAAGTCGAAGCCGGATCCGAATACGGATCCGGATCTAGGGTATGAATTTTTTCAAGAAATATTTTTTAGGTGAAAAATTTAATAGAAGAAGACGTGCTGAACAATTTTCAAATAGTGTAGAAACATTGGTCGGATCCGGAGTCGTATCCGGAGCTGAATCCGGAGCCTGAATTCGGAGCCTGATTCCTGGGTATGAATTTTTTGGGGAAATATTTTTTTTGGTGAAAAATTTATTGGGAAGGGGCGTGCCGAACAATAAAAAAAAAGTGGAAAAAACGGCGTCCGGAAGCGGGGGCGGAATCCGAAGTCGATCTGGAGCCGGAATCCTAGCCGGATCCTGGTATGAAATTTTTTTGAAAAATATTTTTTAGGTGAAAAATTTATTGCCAGAAGACGTGCGAACAATTTTCAAATAGTGCAGAAACCTTAGTCGGATCCGGAGCCAAAGTCGAAGCCGGAGCGGAGCCGGATCCTGGGTATGAATTTTTTCAAGAAATATTTTTTAGGTGAAAAATATATTGTCAAAAGACTTACTGAACAATTTTCAAATAGTACAGAAACCTTAGTTGGATCCGGAGCCGGATCTGAAGCCGGAGTCGGAACCGGATCCTAGGTATGAAATTTTTCAATAAATATTTTTTAGGTGAAAAATTTATTGCCAGAAGACGTGCTGAATATTATTTACAAATAAGTTAGAATCCTTAGCCGGAGCCGAAGCCGAAGCCGAAGTCGGAGCCGGAGCCGGATCCTGGGTATGAATTTTTTTCATTAAATACTTTTTAGGAGAAAAATATATTGTCAGAAGACGTGCTGAATAATTTTCAAATAGTGCAAATTCCTTAGTCGGATCCGGATCCGGATCCGGAGTCGGAGCGGGAGCCGAGTATGAAATTTTTTCGAAAAATATTTTTTAATTTGAAAAAATTATTATTACCAGAAGACGTGCTGAACAATTTTAAAATAGTGCAGAAACCTTAGTCGGAGCCAGAGCCGGAGCCGGAGCCAGAGTTAGATTTTGGGTATAAATTTTTTTTCAAGAAATATTTTTTAGGTGAAAATATATTACCAAAAGAAGTGCTCATCAATTTTCAAATGTAGAAACCTTAGCCGGAGCCGAAGTCTGAATAAAATAATTATTTACGTTTGCGTGGGAATATATATATATATATATATATATATATAGTATATATATATATATAATATATATATATATATATATATATATATATATATATATATATATTTATTTAATTTATAATTATATGTAATATATATATATATATATAATATATATATATATATATAATATATATATATATTATATAAATAGAATATCTTCAGGGAGGAGAGGCGGTAAATCTTTTTGAAATAGCCAATAAATATCCTCAACGTCATAGATGAATCATACGTCATACCTCTCAAGCCATACCACGTGGAAAAGCACAATTTCAAATGCTAATAAGCATAATAAGGATAGCATAATGCTAATAAGGTGATGTCACGAATTTTAACAATTTAGAAAATAGTTTTTATAGATTCTCTGGATTGTTATAAAAAATTTTTTTTATAAAAATGAAATTTAGTATTTAATTTAATATCCGCCTTCCCAGAAAAGAAGGCATCTCGGAACAGATTTCTAATCTAATGCTTCGATATCACTGCTTTGAAACTCGGTGCTTATTTAAATCGACAGGAGGGTGGTTGGAACACCTGCTGTGGCTACATGGCATTCTGCTTGGATGCTCTTGGGTTACAGGAGCAACCAACCAAAGTCAAGGAGCGCCGAAATGGGCACAACATGCTTGTTGCGACAAATTTGCAATAATAAGACGAAGAAAAAATTCACTCGCGCCAGCACTCGAACCATCGACAACAGCGTCGCCGTTAGACAATGTACAGGAAGCTCTACCACTAGTCCGATCCGCCTTTCCAGAAAAAGAAGACATATCGGAACAGTTTTCTAATTTACTGCTCCGATATCACTGCTTTGAAACTAAGTACTTATTTAAATCGACAGGAAGGTGGTTGGAACACCTGCTGTGGCTACATGGCATTCTGCTTGGGTGCTCCTGGGTTACAGGAGCAACCAACCAAAGCCAAGGAACGCCGAAATGGGCACAACATGCTTGTTGCGGCAAATTTGCAATAATAAGACGAATATATAAATTTCACTCGCGCCAGGACTCGAACCATCGACAACAGCGTCGCCGTTAGACAATGTCAGGAAGCTCCTGACTTTGGCACTTGGTCCGAATCCACCTTCCCAAGAAAAAGATGGTTAAAAAAAATCTCGGAACAATTTCTTATATATTGCCTTCGAAATCCTGTTTTGAAAACTCAGTACTTATTTAATGGAACAGGAGGGTGGTTGGAACACCTGCTGGGGCTACATGGCATTTCTGCTTGGGTATTCCTGGGTAAAAAGAGCATCCAATCAAAGTCAAAGGAACGCCGAAATGGGCACAACATGCTTGTTGCAACAAATTTGCCAAAAATAAGAACAAAGAAAAATTTTCACTCGCGCCCGGATTCGAGCCATCGACAACAGCGTCGCCGTTAGACAATGTCCGGAACTCTACCACTGTCCGATCCGCCTTCCAGAAAAAGAAGGCATATCGGAACAGTTTTCTAATCTTCTGCTCCGATACCACTGCTTTGAAACTCGGTACTTATTTAAATCGACAGGAAGGTGGTTGGAACACCTGCTGGGGCTACATGGCCTTCTGCTTGGGTGCTCTTGGGTTACAGGAGCAACCAACCAAAGTAAAGCAACGCCGAAATGGGCACAACATGCTTGTTGTGCCAAATTTGCAATAATAAGAAGAATAAAAATTTCACTCGCGCCAGGACTCGAACCATCGACAACAGCGTCGCCGTTAGACAATGTGCAGTAGGCTCAACCACTAGTCCGATCCACCTACCCAGAAAAAGAAGGCATCTCGGAACAGTTTTCTAATCTCCTGCTTCGATATCACTGCTTTGAAACTCGGTAATTATTTAAAAAATTTCAGTTCCGGTACACCCCTAATATATATATATATATAAAAGATGATAATATAATATTTATATATATATATATATATATATATATATATATATATATATATATATATATATATATATATATATATATATATATATATATATGAGAATAAATATTTTTTTGCCGTCTGAAAAAAGAAATAATATTTTCAAATGTTTATTTGCGTTTTTCTAGCACTTCATTTTTTTCTTACATTAGATCACAAAAAAATTCATTAAAAAAAAACGAACAGTTTTTTTTCTTAAAATTTGGTAACAACTCTGCATATAAAATCCTTAACAGAATGACGTTTATTTTAAATGCTTTTGTATGATGTAAGGTGGTGTCACACGTGATTGATTGTTTTTATTTCAAAAATTTTGAAAGTACTTTTCAGAGATTGTCCAAAAAAACTTTTAGAAAATAAAATTTGAAATAAAGTGTCTAAATAAAATTTATTACTACACAAAATAGGAGTATTTTAGTGAAAAAAGCATTGAAATATCTTGAATATTAAAGATTTTATTGCCATTTTTGTGAAAGCCCCGAAAAAAAAAAAATTTCCCCTCTCCCCCCCCCCAAAAAAAAAAACGAACAGTTTTTTTCTTTTGTTTTCCCCAAAAAATTAAAGATAAATTAGTTGTTCATCAAAAAAACATTTTCTTTTATCGGTTCGAAGAACTAGATTTTCACATAAAGAAGCAAGTTCAATTTGATGCCCTGTTTTAAGTGTTTTTAACTATTATGGTTTTAATATGTGAAGAATCTGATGTAACCTTATAAAGATAAGTTATTCGTTTTTAATTTTTGATTTTGAAGCTTTTTTAGTTATGTTAGATACTTATAGTTAGTTTTTAGGATTGGGCAGTTGAAAGCAATACGTAGTTTAGCTAGTACTAGGTTATGTTTTTTTATTTTTATTTTTTTCCTCGACTTCTTTTTAACTTAGATTTTTGGCGTTTACTTATTTGAATATCCGTTATTATAATTTATACAGTTTTTAGTTTCCACTTTTTAGTTGATTAATATTTTTTTTTTTTTTTTGTATGCAATTTCTTGAGTGTGTGTGAGTGCGTGAGTGTTTTTGAACTTTCTGGATTATTCATATTTTAGATATTTACTGTAAATATAGGTTTTAGCGTATTTTTAAAATTCCAGGTTTTAAATTTAGGTTTTAACTTACGAATAACTTTATCCTCGTTTCTCCTTTGGGTTTTGTCTGTTTGTTTCTGTCTGTTGTTCTTTTTTGTTGTTGTGACTGTGTGTGCGTGTATGATGGTGGATTTGCACAGGCGCGGGCTTTCATTTGACTTTACCAACATCCGTGGCTTGCACTCTAACTTTGCATCCGTGGAATACCACCTCTCTAACTCTAACCCTAATCTTTTGCTCTTGTCTGAGACCCAGATGGTTAAGAATTCATCCTCTAACTCGTTTAATATATCCAACTATAACTTATTTCATAATTTCCGTCTGAAAGGTGGAGTATGTGCCTATGTAAACATAAACACTCCTGTAACACGTCTCAAGAATCTCGAATCTCCTAACTTCGATGTTCTGTGGCTTAAAATCTTTCTTCCTTCTACTACAATAATCTTGTGCTTCTGCTACTGTTCTCCTAACAGAACAGATTTTCATGCCTTTTTTGATTACCTTACTACTTCTCACGAGACTGTTATATCTTCTCATCCAAATACTGAGGTCCTCTATTTAGGGGATTTCAATGTACACAACACTGAATGGTTGGGGTCCTCTCATACTGATTTAGGTGGGGAGGAAGCCGAATCATTCAGTATTCTCAACGATCTGGAGCAACTAATTAAAGAACCAACACACATTCCGGATCGTCCCAACCAATTCTTGAACACTCTTGACCTATGTTTCACCACTAGTCCTTCTCTCTTTAAATACACCACCTTCGCTCCTATCGGTAAATCTGACCACAACCTTATATCTCTTAATTTTAATACTTTCTCTCCAACATCTCCATCCTGCCCTATGCGGGTTTTCTGGCACTTTGATCGGGCCTATTGGGGGGCATTGCGTTGCTTCTACGCTAGCTATAATTGGAGTTACTGCTTTGACTCTGAAGACGCTTCAGCTTCTGCCGATAAAGTGGGAGCTGTAATTGTTGATGGGATGAGCAGGTTCATTCCTTCTTCGACTAAATCTTTTCTCCTCAAAATCCATGGTTCGCATCGTTCTTGTTCTGGCCATATGACATTGCGTATCGGGTGTGGAAAAATTCTCGTTCTCCTATCACTCTTGCTAATTTTCATTCAGCTAGAAATCGTTGCAGGGATACTCTTCGACGAGCAAAGCGGACTTTCATTAAACGAAAATGCACTGACCTCCTTGGTTCTCCTACTGACAAATCTCTCTGGCCTCTTGCCAAAAACATCTCTAACAACTTCTGTAAATCATCCTTTCCTCCTCTTATTCGCTCTGATGATTCTGTTGCTAATACTCCAACTGAAAAGGCCAATCTCTTTGGCCTCCTATTTTCCTCTAACTCAACCCTGGACGATTCTGGCATTCCTCTTCCTCCTCCTTCTCCTCTCAGGTGTCCTATGCCTTTACCTGTGATTACATTTGATTGGGTGCATGGGCTTTCTGATCTATGAACGTTAGGAAGGCGGGTGGCCCGGATGGCATTCCTCTCCGAGTTTTGAGGAAGTGTGCTTCCGTGCTGACCCCACCCCTCGTTCAACTATATTCTCTATGCCTCAATACTAGCACTTTCCCTCAGTGTTGGAAGCGCGCATATGTCCAACCTATTCCGAAAAAAGGAAGCCGCTCTGATCCTTCTAACTATCGCCCTATAGCTCTTACTTTTATTCTATCTAAGATCTTTGAAACCCTTCTCAACTCTCATTTCTCTTTTTAGATCATCTGGAATCTCAATCTCTCTTCCTTCCGATCGCCAGTACGGCTTTCGGCGCTCGAGGTCTACTGGCGATATAACTTTCCTATTTAACAGATTTATGGTTTTCCGCCCTTAGGAACTACGGGGAGACTTGCGTGGTGGCGCTTGACATATCCAAAGCATTTGACCGGGTATGGCACGCGTCACTGCAGTCCAAACCCCCGCGCTCCCCTCTTTGGCTCTACACACCTTTCTTTGCTTACTTATGTCTAACTTTTTCAAATTGCTCAATATCAGCTGTTGTTGATGGGGCGACTTCTTTTTCTCCTTTTTCTGTCAATAGTGGTGTTCCTCAGGGTTCTGTCTTATCTCCTACTTTATTCCTACTTTTCATTAATGATCTTCTCACCTGCACATCTAACTCTATCCACTCATATGCCGATGACTCGACCCTTCATTCTTCAACTAATTTCAATTCTGCTCCCTCTTTTACTTCTAGAATTGCCTCTCGTCTTAATCTTTCCGATTCCTATCTCGCTTGATCTGGACAGAATTTCGGGTGGGGTCGTCTCCAAACCTTGTGAATTTTAATTTTTAAAAAACCCATCTTCTACAATCTCCCTCTCTAAGATACCTCTAAACTTTCCTAATCCTCCTTTCGATGGTTCTCTCGTCTCTCCTGTTAACAATATAAACATCCTTGGCCTTAACATAAACAAAAAAATGTCTTGGAAACCTCACATCACAACGGTTGCTAGGGCGGCCTCAAAGAGACTGGGAGTTTTGTTTAGACTGCGAGATTTTTTCCAGCTATACAAGGGCCTCATCCACCCTTGTATGGAGTACTGCTCTCATATCTGGGGGGCTC
>JABUQX010122989.1:0-14699 GCA_015478945.1 Trachelipus rathkii
ACACATTCTGAATATCTTAACTTTTGGTATTATATACTCCTTACAAATTGAGTTTTTAAACGGTGAATTAGTCAGCATTTGAAAAAAATAAAGTGTTTCATTTTTCATTGCGTAATTAAAAATTTTCAAAAAAAAGCAGACATGCGAATATTATCTAATTACGTAATTAAGAGAGTTGTCAAGCCTATAGAATATTGATAATCTTCTCTAAATGAAAATATATGTACAGAATCACACACATATGTATCGTGTTTTATAATATACCAAATATTCTAGTTTTGTCTGTAAAATCCATTGTTCTTTAAATAAAAAATTTTAACTTATCTTAAAATACTGACTTTATTTAATTATTCTTTACACACTTAAAACAAATTACTTAAGAAACTCTTAAAGTACGATTTTTTCTTATTTATCGCAACAGTTGGATAATTTTTCTAATTTTGTTGGGTATAAGAATCCCTTATAACAATAGTACGTGAGTTTTTAACGAGTATTTTTTCAAGCCATTTGAAAAAATAGATGAGTTTCATCCGATATAATAATTTCAAAAATGCAGAAAGTAGAGAATTTTATTATATGTATTATAAAGGTGTCTTAAATCTATACCGTATTCTATCTAAATTGTGTAAAAGACAGTTGCACCAATCATTGGTTTTAATTATATTCCAATAGTTGTGAAACCTGTTTAATAAAAAATTATACGCTCTTCTGAAAAAGTTACGCTTTACTTCTCTATATCAATATTTTCACATTACATAAATTAAGAAACTCTTATATAAGATAGGGGATTTTTTCAAATTTCAACATTTGAAACCTATTAATACATATGGAATAAAGAGATATGAAAGTATTTTTGAAAAACACTGTAATATTTGGCAATGATAATGTGCATGCAAAAAATCAGTTGGTGTCCTATTGAATGCAATCTTCAAAAGAGTCAAGAAAAGCACGATATTTTAATTAATTAGTTTTTTTAGGGTGTCCATACAAATTGATATGTTGGTGCGTTGTTAATGAAATCTATATCCAATATTTGTTATTGTGATATCACTTATAAATTTACATCATAACCAACTATTTTCATTAGTTGTGAAACCTGAATTAAGTTAAAATCTTCTGGAGCGAAGCATCGAACCAAATTTCGCTTTTCTCTATAATCTTTCTACATCTATCAATTTAGAAACTTCTCGTATATAAAGTGAGGAATTTATTAATATCCAAAATTTCATCAACAATTTGATCAGAATTATTTTGGTTAAAATATATTCTTATATAAATATGAGCGAGGCTTTTAACGGTATTTTCATGCATTTGAAATAATTAATAGTGTTTTCATTGAAATTTTGTATATTGTCAAAACGCAGAAAACTCGAATTTTTAATAGTATTTAGGTAGATCTTAAATTGACGTTTTTAATGCAAATTTCAATATTTAGTTTTTAATATACCGAAATATTACAGTTATATTGTGGAGAAACCTGTTTTACACTTACAAAATTTTAACAAATCTAGAGTTCGTTTATATTTTTACTTAAATCTTTCCACATTCTTTTTTCTTTTTAACAAATTAGAACTCTTAAGTACGATTTTACCTTAATTTCAATACATTTAGTAAATAAATTTTGTTAATTTCTTAAAATTTGAGATTTTATAATAGGGTTATTTTATTAACGCTATGTTGAAAAACATAATGTGTTTCATTGAAATGAAAATTTTAAAAAGCAGAAAAGTGATTTATGTTAATAGTTTTTAGGTGTCTTAAATTGACGTTTTTTAAATGAAATTTACAATATTTGTTTTTATATAACAATATTTCTTTATGTAGGTTGTGAAAACGGTGTTTTAATAAAAATTTTATAGAATTCTAAATTACGCTTTTTCTTAAATTTTCACATTACACAATCTTAGATCTCTAAAAAGTACGGTTTTTCCTAAATTTCACACACATTTGAAAATTATTTAGTAATATCTTTTTACCCTAAAAATTGAGTTTTATATAATCGGCAGATTTTCAGGTCTATTGTATTGAAAAAATAATGTGTTTCCACTTGAAATGCAATTTTCAACAAAAAGCAGAAAAGCGAGAATTTATTGAATAAGATTTTTAGGTGTCCTAGTATTAGATGTATTTTTTAATGAAGATTTTATATACTTGTATTTTCTATAATACAAATATTTCATAGTTGTGAAAAACCTGTTTTATAAAAATTTTAACTTCTAAAATTACGCCACTTTTTCTAAAATTTTCACTATTACATAAATTAGACTCATTAAACAAGTACGAAACTTTTCTTACAATTTTCAACATTTGAAATTATTTGGTAAATCTTAAAATTGAGTTTTTTAACGGTATTTTCAGCATTTGAAAAAATAATGTGTTTCATTGAAATGCAATTTCAAAAAGCAGAAAAGCGAATTTATTAAAAGTTTTAGGTGTCTTAAATTGACGTTTTTTAATGAAATTTCAATATTTGTTTTTATATACCAAATAGTTGTGAAAACCTTTAATAAAAAAATTTAACTTCTAAAATTACGCTTTTTCTTAAATTTTCACATTACAAATTCAGCTAACTCCTTATATAACGATTTCTTCCTAAATTTCAACATTTTCTATAAATATATGTATGGTGAAAATCTGAAATTGAGTTTTAAGAGAGCTAAATGCGCAGCATTGAAAAAATGAATGCCATTTCATTGAAATGCCAGCATTTCAAAAAGACCAGAAAGCGAATTTTATTAATAGTTTTAAGGTGTCTTAAAATTGACCGTTTTTTAAAATGAAAATTAAATATTGTTTTTCTATAACCAAATATTATATGTGGTTGTCGAAATCTGTTTTAAATCCAAAATAATTTGTAACTTCTCTATGTATCTGTGGATTTCGCTTTTTTATTTAATTTTATACTTTTTATATTAATTTTTTATGTAATCTTCTTTGAGAAAGTACGGATTATACGCTAATTTCAACAAACCACATTTTTCTGAAATTATTTGGTAAATCTTAAAATTGAGTTTTTAACGGTATTTTCAGCATTTGAAAAAATAATGTGTTTCATTGAAATGCAATTTCAAAAAGCAGAAAAGCGAATTTATTAATAGTTTTAGGTGTCTTAAATTGATGTTTTTTAATGAAATTTCAATATTTGTTTTTATATACCAAAATTATGCTTTTCTTACATTTTCATATTACAAATTTAGATCTCCTAAAAGTACGCACTTTTTAAGAAACCTTTCACTTAACAAATTTAGAACTCTTAAAGTACGATTTTTCCATAAAATTTCAACATTTGAAATTATTTGGTAAATCTTAAAAATTGAGTTTTTAACGGGTATTTCAGCCATATGAAAAAATAATAGTGTTTCATTGAAACATGGCCAATTTTAAAAAGCAGAATATATAGTGTGGATTTAAATTAATAGATTTAAGGTGTGCTTAATATTGACATTTTTTAATGAAATTTCAATATTTGTTTTTATATACCAAATATTTCATTAGTTGTGAAAACCTGTTTTAATAAAAAATTTTAACTTCTAAAATTACGCTTTTTCTTAAATTTTCACATTACAAACAAATTTAGAACTCTTAAAAGTACGATTTTTCCTAAATTTTAACTCAACTTTAGAAATTATTTGGTAAATCTGAAAATTAAGTTTTAGGGAATATTCAGCATTTGAAAAATATAATGGTGTTTATCATTGAAAATGCAATTTACTCAAAAAAAACCAGGATAGAAAGCGAATTTATTAATGTTTTTGGTGTATCAGCTATAAACTGAACGTTTTTAATGAAATTTCAATTTTGTTTTTATATACCAAAGTATTTCATTAGTTGTGAAAACCTTTGTTTTATAAAATTGTAACATCTAAAATTTGTTTTTGCTTAAATTTTCCATTACAAAGTATTAGAACTCTTAAACAGTACGACTTTTTCCTAAATTTCAACATTTGAACATATTTTTGGGTAAATCTTAAAATTGAGTTTTTTAACGGTTTTTAAGCTATTTGAAAATAAATTGTGTTTTCATTGGAAATGCAATTCAAAAGCAGAAAAAGGCGAATTTATTATAGTTTTAGGTTCTTAAATTGATGTTTTTTAATGAAATTTTATTTATTTTGTTTATATATATATCAAATATTTCATTAATTGTTGAAACACCTGTTTTAATAACAAAAATTTGAAACTTCTAAAAATTACGAGCTTGTTTTCTAAATTTACAACTTACATAAAAATTTAGACCTCCTATAAGTACGCAACATTTTTTCTAATCTTCTATACATTTGAAATTATTTTTGGTATAAAATCTTAAAATTGGAGAGAAGTTTTTTGATGAGACTGCGTTTATTATTAAACAGCATTTAGAGAAAATAATGTGGTTATTCATATGATAAGAGCAAATTTTAAAAAGCAAGAAAAAAAGTGAAATTATTAAGTTAGTATATTTTATGTGACAGTGGTACCTTAAATTGAAACGATGTTTTAATAGAAAATTATGAAATATTTGTTTATAAATATACTATAAATATTTCATTAGTTGTGAAAACCTGTTTTAATAAAAAAATTTTAAGTATCTGCGATGAAATTACCTTTTTACTTATAATTTCATTACAAATTTAGACCCTTAAAAGTACGATTTTTCCTAAATTTCAACATTTGAAATTATTTGGTAAATCTTAAAATTGAGTTTTTAACGGTATTTTCAGCATTTGAAAAAATAATGTGTTTCATTGAAATACAATTTCAAAAAGCAGAAAAGCGAATTTATTAATAGTTTTAGGTGTCTTAAATTGACGTTTTTTAATGAAATTTCAATATTTGTTTTTATATACCAAATAGTTGTGAAAACCTTTAATAAAAAAATTTAACTTCTAAATACGCTTTTTCTTAAATTTTCACATTACAAATTTAGAACTCTTAAAAGTACGATTTTTCCTAAATTTCAACATTTGAAATTATTTGGTAAATCTGAAAATTGAGTTTTTAAATGGTATTTTAAGCATTTGAAAAAATAATGTGTTTCATTGAAATGCAATTTCAAAAAGAAGAAAAGCGAATTTATTAATAGTTTTAGGTGTCTTAAATTGATGTTTTTTAATGAAATTTCAATATTTGTTTTTATATACCAAATATTTCATTAGTTGTGAAAACCTGTTTAATAAAAATTTTAACTTCTAAAATTACGGCTTTTTCTTAAATTTTCACACTTACAACCCGAGGGCTCTTAAAGAGTTACTAATTTTTTCTAAATTTCAACATTTAAAAATTATTTGGTAAATCTAAAATTGAGTTTTAACGGATTTTCAGCATTTGAAAAAAATATGTGTTTCAATTGAAATGCAATGAGAGACCAAGCAGAAAAGCGAATTTATTAATAGTTTTAGGTGTCTTAAATTGACGTTTTTTAATGAAATTTCAATATTTGTTTTTATAAACCAAATATTTCATTAATTGTGAAAACCTGTTTTAATAAAAAATTTTAACTTCTAAAATTACGCTTTTTCTTAAATTTTCACATTACAAATTTAGAACTCTTAAAAGTACGATTTTTCCTAAATTTCAACATTTTATAAATTATTTAATTTTACTAAAATTGAGCTTTTTTAACGGTATTTTCAGCATTTGAAAAAAAAATGTGTTTCATTGAAATGCAATTTCAAAAAGCAGAAAAGCGAATTTATTAATAGTTTTAGGTGTCTTAAATTGACGTTTTTTAATGAAATTTCAATATTTGTTTTTATATACCAAATATTTCATTAGTTGTGAAAAACCTGTTTTAATAAAAAATTTAAACTTCTAAAAATTACGTTTTTTTTTAAATTTTCACATTACAAATTTAGAACTCTTAAAAGTACGATTTTTCCTAAATTTCAACATTTGAAATTATTTGGTTAATCTTAAAATGGAGTTTTTAACGGTATTTTCAGCATTTGAAAAAATAATGTGTTTCATTAAAATACAATTTCAAAAAGCAGAAAAGCGAATTTATTAATAGTTTTCAGTTTTCTTAAATTGACGTTTTGTTATGAAATTTCAATATTTGTTTTTATATACCAAATATTTCATTAGTTGTGAAAACCTGTTTTAATAAAAAAATTTAACTTCTAAAATTACGCTTTTTCTTAAATTTTCACATTACAAATTTAGAACTCTTAAAAGTACGATTTTTCCTAAATTTCAACATTTGAAATTATTTGGTAAATCTGAAAATTGAGTTTTTTACGGGGTATTTTCAGCATTTTGAAAAAATAATGTGTTTCATTAAAAATGCAATTTCAAAAACCAGAAAAGGAATTTATTAATTGTTTTAGGTGTCTTAAATTGACGTTTTTTAATGAAATTTCAATATTTCGTTTTGATATCATCCATACACTTACGATATTATTTCTAGAACTTTAGTTCTTTAATGAAATGTTAATTTCTAAAATTACGCTTTTTCTTAAATTTTCACACTACAAATTTAGAACTCTTAAAAGTACGATTTTTCCTAAATTTAACATTTGAAATTATTTGGTAAATTCTTTAAACAACATTGAGCTTTTAACGGTACTTTTTTCAGCAATCTATGAAAAAATAAAGTATTGTTCATTGAATGGCAAATTGTCATAGAGCAAGAAAAGCGAATTTGAATTTAATTAGTTTTTTTATGTGTGTCCTTGAAATTGAAACATTTATTATTAATGAAACTTTCCAGTTAATTTGTTTTTTATAATACCAAAATATTTCATTAGTTGTGAAAACCTGTTTTAATAAAAAATTTTAACTTCTAAAATTACGCTTTTTCTTAAATTTTCACATTACAAATTTAGAACTCTTAAAAGTACGATTTTTCCTAATTTTATAACATTTGGAAATTTATTTTGTTTAATATCATAAACACTGAGTCTATTAACGGTATCTTTTCAAAAGCATTTGAAAACAATAATGTGTTTTCGTTGCAATGCAATTTCTAAAAAGCAAACAAATTTTGTATATTTGAAGTAGTTTGGGTGTGCTTAAATTGACGTTGTTTGAGGAAATTATCCATAATTTGTTTTTAATATGGCCGATAGGTTGGTGAATCTCCCTGTATGCAATGTAAAAAATTGAACTTCTAAATTACGCTTTTTCTCTTAAATTTCACATTACAAATTTAGAACTCGTGATAAGTGAGCGAATTTTTCCTAAATTTCGAAACATTTGAAATGTGGTCAAATCCTGAAAATAGAAAGTATGAAACGGTTATATCAGATCAAATGATTGAGAAAAAATAATGTGTTTTATTGAAATGCAATTTCAAAAAGCAAGAAAGTAAATGAATTTATTAATAGTTTTAGGTGTCTTTAAATGACGTTTTTAATAAAATTTCAATATTTGTTATTTAAACATAAACGTTTCATTCTTCATAATAGTTGTTTTAATTAATAAAAAAATTTAAAATCAAACTCACCGTTATGAGTTCAAAATTTGTAATGTGAAAATTTTAAAGAAAAAACGAAAATTTTTAGATGTTAAATTTTTTGATTAAACCATGTGTTTTTAAACAACTAATTGAAGATATATTGGTAAATCTTATAAAACAAATATTGAACTTATTATAAATGAAAACGACAATTTTCAGACACCTAAAACTATTAATAAATTCGCACTTTTCTGCTTTTTGAAATTGCATTTCAATGAAACACATTATTTTTTCAAATGCTGAATATACCGTTAAAAACTCAATTTTCAGATTTACCAAATAATTTCAAATGTTGAAATTTAGGAAAAATCGTACTTTTAAGAGTTCTAAATTTGTAATGTGAAAATTTAAGAAAAAGCGTAATTTTAGAAGTTAAATTTTTTTATTAAAACAGGTTTTAACAGGTTTTCAAAACTATTTGGTATATAAAAACAAATATTGAAATTTCATTAAAAACCAAAATTAAGACACCACATAAACTATTTGAATAAATCACTATTTTCTGCTTTTTACCTTGCATTGAGCAACGAACAACACCTTATTTTTTCAACAAAAATGCTGAAAATAACCGTAAAGAACTCAATTTTAAGAATTACGAAATAATATTTCAAATGTTAAAATTTAGGGAAAATCGTACTTTTAAGAGTTCTAAAATTTGTAATGTGAAAATTGTTAAGAAAAGCGTAATTTTAGAAAGTTAATAATTTTTTTTATTAAAACAGGTTTTCACAACTAATGAAATATTTGGTATATAAAAACAAATATTGAAATTTCATTAAAAAACGTCAATTTAAGACACCTAAAACTATTAATAAATTCGCTTTTCTGCTTTTTGAAATTGCATTTCAATGAAACACATTATTTTTTTCAAATGCTGCAAATCACCGTTAAAAGCTCAATTTTAAAAGATTTCAACACAATATTTTTTCAAATGTTAAAAATTAGGAAATCGTACTTTTAAGAGTTCTAAATTTGTAAGTGTGAAAATTTTAAGAAAAGCGTAAATTTTATAGAGGTATAAAATGTTTTTATCTTATAAAACAGGTTTTCACAACTAATGAAATAGTTTTTGTATATATAAAGGAACATTAGAAATTTAGAATTACAAGAAAGTCATTTAATTTAAGGTAGTAAATATTAATAAAATTCGGTTTTCTGCTTTTAGAAAATTTGCATTTTTCAATGAAAACACATCTATTTTTCAATGCTGAATATACCCGTTTAAAATACTAAATTTTTAGATTTACCTCAAGTAATTACAAAAGTTGATATTAGGAAAAATCGTTCTATATAAGCGTTTCTAAATTTGTAATGTGAAAATTTAAGAAAAAGCGTAATTTTAGAAGTTAAATTTTTTTATTAAAACAGGTTTTCACAACTATTTGGTATATAAAAACAAATATTGAAATTTCATTAAAAAACGTCAATTTAAGACACCTAAAACTATTAATAAATTCTCTTTTCTGCTTTTTGAAATTGTATTTTAATGAAACACATTATTTTTTCAAATGCTGAAAATACCGTTAAAAACTCAATTTTAAGATTTACCAAATAATTTCAAATGTTGAAATTTAGGAAAAATCGTACTTTTAAGAGTTCTAAATTTGTAATGTGAAAATTTAAAAAAAAAACGTAATTTTAGAAGTTAAAATTTTTTCATTAATACAGTGTTATCAAACAATTAATTTAAATATTCTGGATAATAATAAAAAGGTAAATATTGAAATTTAATTAAAAACATCAATCCAGCACACCTTAAAACTATTAAAAATTCGCTTTCTCTTGCTTTTTGAAATTGCATTTCAATGAAACACATTATTTTTTCAAATGCTGAAAATCCCGTTAAAAACTCAATTTTTAGAATTACCAAATAATTTCAAATGTTGAAATTTAGGAAAAATCGTACTTTTAAGAGTTCTAAATTTGTAATGTGAAAATTTAAGAAAAAGCGTAATTTTAGAAGTTAAAATTTTTTATTAAAACAGGTTTTCACAACTAATGAAATATTTGGTATATAAAAACAAATATTGAAATTTCATTAAAAAACGTCAATTTAAGACACCTAAAACTATTAATAAATTCGCTTTTCTGCTTTTTGAAATTGCATTTCAATGAAACACATTATTTTTTCAAATGCTGAAAATACCGTTAAAAACTCAATTTTAAGATTTACCAAATAATTTCAAAATTGTTGAAAATTTTAAGAAAAATCAGTACTTTTAAAGAGTTCTAAATTTGTAATAGTGAAACTATTAACAAATTCGCTTTTCTGTGTTTAAAATTTTTTATTAAAACAGGTTTTCACAATTAATGAAATATTTGGTATATAAAAACAAATATTGAAATTTCATTAAAAAACATCAATTTAAGACACCTAAAACTATTAATAAATTCGCTTTTCTTCTTTTTGAAATTGCATTTCAATGAAACACATTATTTTTTCAAATGCTAAAATACCGTTTAAAACTCAATTTTAAGATTTACCAAATAATTTCAAATGTTGAAATTTAGGAAAAATCGTACTTTTAAGAGTTCTAAATTTGTAATGTGAAAATTTAAGAAAAAGCGTAATTTTAGAAGTTAATTTTTTATTAAAGGTTTTCACAACTATTTGGTATATAAAAACAAATATTGAAATTTCATTAAAAAAAAACCGTCAAATTTAAGACGACCTAAAACTTTTTAATAATTCGCTTTTCATGCTTTTGAAATTGGGTATTTCATGGAACACATTATTTTCAATGCTGAAAATACCGTTAAAAACTCAATTTTAAGATTTAACAAATAATTTCAAATGTTGAAATTTAGGAAAAATCGTACTTTTAAGAGTTCTAAATTTGTAATGTGAAAATTTAAGAAAAAGCGTAATTATAGAAGTTAAATTTTTTTATTAAAACAGGTTTTCACAACTAATGAAATATTTATTATATAAAAACAAATATTGAAATTTCATTAAAACACGTCAATTTAAGACACCTAAAACTATTAATAATTTCACTTTTCTGCTTTTTAAAATTGCATTTCAATGAAACACATTATTTTTTCAAATGCTGAAAATACCGTTAAAAACTCAATTTTAAGATTTACCAAATAATTTCAATTAGAAATTTAGGAAAAAACGTACTTATAAGAGTTCTTAAAATTAGTTAATGTTATCAATTTTAAGAAGAATCTGTAATATTAATAGTTAAAATTTTTTATTATACATTATTTTAATGAAATATTTTGATATATAAAAAATGAGTATTGAAATTTCATTAAAAAAACATCAATTTAAGACACCTAAAACCTAAAAAATTCGCTTTTCTGCTTTTTGAAATTGCATTTCAATGAAACACATTATTTTTTCAAATGCTGAAAATACCGTTAAAAACTCAATTTTAAGATTTACCAAATAATTTCAAATGTTGAAATTTAGGAAAAATCGTACTTTTAAGAGTTCTAAATTTGTAATGTGAAAATTTAAGAAAAAGCGAAATTTTAGATGTTAAATTTTTTTATTAAAACAGGTTTTCACAACTAATGAAATATTTGGTATATAAAAACAAATATTGAAATTTCATTAAAAAACGTCAATTTAAGACACCTAAAACTATTAATAAATTCGCTTTTCTGCTTTTTGAAATTGCATTTCAATGAAACACATTATTTTTTCAAATGCTGAAAATACCGTTAAAAACTCAATTTTAAGATTTACCAACTAATTTCAAATGTTGAAATTTAAGGAAAAAATCGTACTTATAAGAGTTCTAAATTTGTAATGTGAAAATTTAAGAAAAAGCGTAATTTTAGAAGTTAAAATTTTTTATTAAAACAGGTTTTCACAACTAATGAAATATTTGGTATATAAAAACAAATATTGAAATTTCATTAAAAAAACGTCAATTTAAGACACCCTAAAACTATTTAAATAAATTCACTTTATCTGCTTTCTTAAATTGCATTTCAATGAAATATATTATATATTATTTTTTCAAATGCTGAAAATACCGTTAAAAACTCAATTTTAAGATTTACCAAATAATTTCAAATGTTGAAATTTATGAAAAATCGTACTTTTAAGAGTTCTAAATTTGTAATGTGAAAATTTAAGAAAAAGCGTAATTTTAGAAGTTAAAATTTTTTATTAAAACAGGTTTTCACAACTAATGAAATATTTTGGTATATAAAAACAAATATTGAAATTTCATTAAAAAACGTCAATTTTGACACCTAAAACTATTAATAAATTCGCTTTCTGCTTTTTGAAATTGGCATTTCAATGACACATTATTTTTTCAAATGCTTAAAATACCATTTAAAAACTCAATTTTAAGATTTACCAAATAATTTCAAATGTTGAAATTTAGGAAAAATCGTACTTTTAAGAGTTCTAAATTTGTAATGTGAAAATTTAAGAAAAAGCGTAATTTTAGAAGTTAAATTTTTTTTATTAAAACAGGTTTTCAAAACTAATATATTTGGTATAATATAAAACAAATATTTGAAATTTCATTTAAATATAAACGTCAATTTAAGGACACCTGAAAAACTATTAATAAATTTCGCTTGTCCTTGCTTTTTGAAAGTGCTCTATTTCAATGAAACACAATTATTTTTTCAAAAATGCTGAATATACTCTTAAAAAACTCAATCTGTTCACCAGATTTACCAATAATTAAAAATGAGTTGAAAATTTAGGAAAAATCGTACTTATAAGAAGTTCTGAATTTGTAATGTGAAAATGTAAGAAAAAGCGTAAATTTTAGAAGTTTAAATTTTTTTATTAAAATTATAAACTATTTGGTATATAAAAACAAAGTATTGAAAATTTCATTAAAAACGTCATTTAAGACACCTAAAACTATTTACCGTTAAATTCGCTTTTCTGCTTTTTGAAATTGCATTTCAATGAAACACATTATTTTTTCAAATGCTGAAAATACCGTTAAAAACTCAATTTTAAGATTTACCAAATAATTTCAAATGTTGAAATTTAAGGAAAAATCGTAACTTTTAAGAGTTCTAAAATTTGTGAAATGTGAAAATTTAAAAAAAACGGAATTTTTAAAGTTAAAAATTTTTTTTTAAAAAAGGTTTTCTCAACTAATAAAATATTTGTTATAAAAAAAAAAATAATAAATTTTATTAAAAAAAACATCAATTTAGGACGACCTAAAACTATTAAGTATTCGCTTTATCTGCTGTTTTGAATGCTATTCATGAAAACATTACTTTTTTCAAATGCTAAAAATCCGTTAAAAACTCAATTTTAAGAAATTACCAAATAATTTCAAAAATGTGAAAATTTAGGGAAAAAACCGTACTTTTAAGAGAATTCTAAATTTGTAATGTGAAATTTAAGAAAAAAGCGTAATTTTAAGAAGTTAAAATTTTTTTAGGTTAAACACGGTTTTTCACAACTAAGAAACATTTGTTTTATAAAAACAATATTGAAATTTTTTTTTTAAAAAACGTCAATTTAAGACACCTAAAACTATTAATAAATTCACTTTTCTGCTTTTTGAAATTGCATTTCAATGAAACACATTATTTTTTCAAATGCTTAAAATACCGTTAAAAACTCAATTTTAAGATTTACCAAATAATTTCAAATGTTGAAATTTAGGAAAAATCGTACTTTTAAGAGTTCTAAATTTGTAATGTGAAAATTTAAGAAAAAGCGAAATTTTAGATGTTAAAATTTTTTATTAAAACAGGTTTTCACAACTAATGAAATATTTGGTATATAAAAACAAATATTGAAATTTCAATAAAAAACGTCAATTTAAGACACCTAAAACTATTAATTTCAGTACTTTTTCTGCTTTTGATGAAAGTTTCATTTCAATCCAATTATTTGTTTTATGGTGTTTTTACCGTTTAAAAAGTCAATTTTAAGATTTACCAAATAATTTCAAATGTTGAAAATTAGGTAAAATCGTACTTTTAAGAGTTCTAAATTTGTAATGTGAAAATTTAAGAAAAAACGAAATTTTAGATGTTAAAATTTTTTATTAAAACAGGTTTTCACAACTAATGAAATATTTGGTATATAAAAACAAATATTGAAATTTCATTAAAAAACTTCAATTAAAGACACCTAAAACTATTAATAAATTCGCTTTTCTGCTTTTTGAAATTGCATTTCAATGAAACACATTATTTTTTCAAATGCTGAATATACCGTTAAAAACTCAATTTTCAGATTTACCAAATAATTTCAAATGTTGAAATTTAGGAAAAATCGTACTTTTAAGAGTTCTAAATTTGTAATGTGAAAATTTAAGAAAAAGCGTAATTTTAGAAGTTAAAATTTTTTATTAAAACAGGTTTTCACAACTATTTGGTATATAAAAACAAATATTGAAATTTCATTAAAAAACGTCAATTTAAGACACCTAAAATTATAATAAATTCGCTTTTCTGCTTTTTGAAATTGCATTTCAATGAAACACATTATTTTTTCAAATGCTGAAAATACCGTTAAAAACTCAATTTTATGATTTAACAAATAATTTCAAATGTTGAAATTTAGGAAAAATCGTACTTTTAAGAGTTCTAAATTTGTAATGTGAAAATTTAAGAAAAAGCGTAATTTTAGAAGTTCAAATTTTTTATTAAAACAGGTTTTCACAACTAATGAAATATTTGGTATATAAAAACAAATATTGAAATTTCATTAAAAAACGTCAATTTAAGACACCTAAAACTATTAATAAATTCACTTTTCTGCTTTTTGAAATTGCATTTCAATGAAACACATTATTTTTTCAAATGCTGAAAATACCGTTAAAAACTCAATTTTAAGAATTACCAAAATAATTTCAAATGTTGAAATTTAGGAAAAATCGTACTTTTAAGAGATCTAAATTTGTAATGTGAAAATTTAAGAAAAAGCGTAATTTTAGAAGTTAAATTTTTTTATTAAAACAGGTTTTCACAACTAAGTTAAAATTGTTATATAATAACAGAATATTGAATTTCATAAAAACGTCAATTTAAAAGAACACCTAAAACTATAAAAATAAATTCACTTTTCTGCTTTTTAAAATTGCATTTTTTTCAATGAAACACATTATTTTTTCAAATGCTGAAAATACCGTTAAAAACTCAATTTTAAGATTTACCAAATAATTTCAAATGTTGAAATTTAGGAAAAATCGTTTTAAGAGTTCTAAATTTGTAAGATTTAACAAAAAGCGTAATTTAGAAGCTTAAAATTTTTTATTAAAAACAGGTTTTCACCAATAATGAAATATTTGGTATATAAAACAAATATTGA
>JABUQX010122990.1:0-57279 GCA_015478945.1 Trachelipus rathkii
ATGCCATCTGGGCCACCCGTCCTCTCCTATCCTTCATTAGATTTCTGAGGCTCGTGATTTCTACCCGTACTCTCATAAGTGTACCAATCACCGAATGGAGCTAAGAACAATGGAGAAACACGCTTGTAGCAGGAGAATGTGAGGATGACAGACTAGAGATGCCCAAGAATCGCTCTAGGGTTTGAGTTTTGTGCGAAGAATGGTAGGTAAGGTCAGGGCTCGTACATTGGAGGAGACATAGGGCATTTTCAGTATCTGCGTTCCTATTCACGGGCATCGCGCTCCCATACACAGTTAGCGAGGAAGTGCGTGATCTCAGGGTGAGACTAAGACACATTGTGTAAATGTATTATTTGTTTTAAGTCGAAAGATCGGATCGTGATAGTCAAAAGATTGGTTCTCTAGTGTTCTCGCTGAGAATTAATTTAAAGAAATATAGTATAACGTGCTGGCACAGTATTTTGTGCTGATGTGCAACGGCATCTCAGACTTGTAGATCTCGCTACGAAGTGAGTATCTACTGCTCTATAGAACGATATATTCTAAGTTATCTTATATTATTGGAAATGTTGAATCTGTATAGAAGTAGGTATTAGGTGTGATTGATTGGATAATTAAGATTGAAAAAACTTTTAAGATTAAAAAAAAATTATGGTAAGAAAGGTGTTCAAGGTTATCTCACACCTTGCTATCTTGGATATCGTGAGAATCTATAAATATATGTTAATTGGATATAATACGGGTTCGGATATTTATGTGAAGAAATTCGGGTTGAGTTTTGTATTCTCATACAAAGAACTCTCAATTTCAGTGTCGTTTAAAATATTGGACCCTGCCTTTCTGAAAGAATATTGTTTTATATGAAAAGACTATGTTTGATTTATAAATATCGGATTCAAAATCTTAATTTCATATTTGGAATTGATTAGAAGATTTCAACCTACGTGAGGATTTTTGAGAAATCAATTTCTAAAAGACGCTGTGTGAATTCATTATTTTCTATCTGAAGATAGTTAAGCTTACGTTGAGTCATTAAACTTTTGTGACTATTTTATAAAGATTGACGTTCATTTGAAGAACTTAGGCTTATTACATAAATTGAACAGAAATAGTCATCAATTGTTTGAAAAGAAGGTTAAGAACAACTTTGAAATCTTTCAGTAAAGCGAATTTAGGATTTGTATTAAGATCATCTTGAATATTCTAAGCACAGTTAAAGAATTATATATATATTTGAAATTATATGAGAAGCGATATCAAATTAAAATCTAATATTCATAGAAGAAGACTGTCAAACGCTATTGAGTTCTGAATGCGATTTCTTATGACAGTTATTTGATTTATAATTTGTGGAGAAGTAATTAATGATAAGACCACGTTATATCTGTGATAGAGAGCTGTGAGGTATATATAGATCACCTTACGAATATTTAATATTGTGTTATATTATTTTTTGTGTTTCAATAAAAGAATTCCGGGAAATTGTCAATGTCATTCACCGGTCTTTTTAGCCATCTTGTGACAATTAATTGGTGGTCTGTGTCCGAGATATATTTTTTGAATTGCTTCTAAAGTTTTTGTGTGCGCTTCTGAAAGAATAGCGAAGTCATTAATTGAAGACTTGTTTTCGAAAGTCCACTATCGTGAATGAGAACTCATTCTAAGAAAATAAAAGTAAGGAGAAATAAAATATCTGTTGTAAATCGATCTTCGAGCTACATTTAAATTTATTGTTTTATATGGACTACGAGGCGTTTGCTAAAGTCACTCAAGAGTTAGGTCTGAAAGGAAAGGAGGCTCGTGAGTTCATAAAAAAAGAACGTGAGGCTGCAAGAGAAGCTGCGAGAGGAGCAGCAGAAGCTGCGAGAGCTGCAGCTGAAAGAGAAGCGGCAGAATCCGCTAGGAATGCAGCAAGAGAAATAGCGGCAAGAGAGGCAGCAGAAGCCGCGAGAGAAGCGGCAGAATTCGCTAGGAGTGCAGCAAGAGAAATATCTGAAAGAGAAGCAGCGAGAGAATTAGCTCAAAGAGAACACGAGTTAGAACTTAGACGAATTGAGCTCCAAGCTGGAAACAATAATCAATATCAACCCATAGTTAATAATGATGTCAAAGCAAGAACGCCTAAGCTACCTTTTTTTATCGATGATAAAGATGAAATAGATTTCTATCTTGAAAGGTTTGAAAAGTTCACTGAAGTGAATGAATTGGATAAGAGGAATTGAACCTCCCAACTTAGTGATTTATTGACGGGAAAAGGGCTTGTGACATATTCGCGTATCCCAAAGGATGAAGCTAAAGATTATGATAAATTGAAGAACGCTCTTTTGTTGTGCAATAACGTAACTGAAGACTAATACAGATTAAAATTTAGAAATACAAAGGCACATAAAGACGAGAGACCAATTTAGTTCATCGATAGGTTAAAGAACTATATGCTGAAGTTGATAAATTAATAAAGATTTTAATGATGTTATAAATCTTATTGTGGCTGAACAGTTTTTAAACTCATGCCATAAGGAGTTAGAGACTTTCTTGAGGGAAAGAAAGATTAGTAAACTTGACGTTATCGCTCAAGAAGCGGAGAACTATCTTCTTGCGCATAACAATAAGCTATCCCCGTTAGTGAATAAAGAAGAACCCTTAAAAAAGGAGAAAGAAGATTTAATCGTAAATCATCGTATTACTGAAAAACCGAAAGGCCTGATTACATGTTTTAAATGCGGTAAGAGAGGGCATAAATCTATAGATTGTAAAAGATACAACCCTTACGGAAGAGACGGTCAATACAAGAATTATAATACTCGATCCATTAATAATTGGAGAGAAACTACAAAGACGGCAGCAGCTGCCATGATGATAATTGACCACAAATCCGGAACGAACAATAAAGATTGTAATCTTGATTTGGTGCCGTTGAATGGAAGTCGGAGAACTGACAGAAGAGGAGACTGTACGAAAGACGACAGTACTAAAAATAAGATCACACTCGCCAACGATGACAATATGATTGTAATTACGACTGCATGTGCAAGAACAAATGTGATGCCTATAGTTTGTGGAAAGATTAACGGTGTATCCGGAAGAGTGTTAAAAGACACTGGCTGTGATAGTGTCATTGTAAAAAGAAAATACACTTTATATGAACAGAAGACCTGTAGGAAAGTATATCTGAGATTACTTGATAATACAATCAGAGTTGCACCTATTGTTTTAATTGCTGCTGACACTCTTTTCTATTCTGGACGTATGGAAGCTGCGGTATTGGATGAGACTATTTTTGATTTAATTATAGGAAATTTACCAGGCGCGAGGAATGCAGATGATCCTGCAGAACAGCAAGTTATGTAACGTCGAAGTGAGCTAGTATATTTGCGACCCTGAAGTAGCGACACACTCGTAACAAGAAAGAGCCAAGCCAATGACAACGTACTGTCGGGGTAAACCTACAATGATCATGCGATTCTAGTAGACTGGAGGGAGAGTACATCAACGCATGTAATTTGTGAAGTGGGAGCAATCGAGATGGCCGATGACCTTGCTTTATAAAAGTTTCACCACTAATCGACATGGAGCGTGTTCATAAAGCAGAACATCCCTCTTATAGTCTTGTGTCTAAAGGATACATTAAGTGATTAATCCCAACCCTGAAATAATAAACATCCTCATCTATATGTACTTTCCTCAGAGACTGATGGTGTTGCCAGCAGAGTTGATTCGCGTGTCATCATGGCAGCCCAAACTGTGGAGAACACTTGCAATAACTATTACTTAAGTGACGCGTCTCTTTGAGCTTAATTCAGAGGAAATAACTGAAAATGAAAATCCTATACGTATATAAAGAACAGCCACTGACCTCAGAAATCGTTACGGACCACAAAACATTGTCTCCTCCTTGGAAAATTTCCAAATTTGAAATAAAAAAATAACCAGCTCTCGAGTTCAAATGAATTCAAATGAAACTCTATATTAAAATTATTATCTCTCTCATTAATGGCATCGTGAGTAGAGTTATTATTATTAATATTATTATTATTATTATTATTATCTCTATTATTAATTATTTAAAATTAGAGACAAGACATAAGGAATATCAGATAGACTTGAGAATAGTTAAGATTGCGTCTTTATAAATAAGATTTTCGGTGAAGGGGAGATCAGACCCACATGATTGACACCCTGTGGTAGAGAACAGGCCACGTGGCTTGTTAAGTAATAATTTGATCCTTCCAAAAGTGATTATTTGATATAATATTAGGCGATAGTCGAAATAGAGTTAGGAATAAGAATGACAAGAGAATGGATATAATATATTGAATAAATCGTATAATGAGGGTTACAATAATTGAGTGTGTTACGGATTTACCCTGAAGTGTGGACGTTGTTCAACATGTGATTAACTTGACTTCAGAAGTCCCAGTCAAGAGTAAGGCTTAACCCATTCCTTATGCGATGAGAGAGACGTTAAAAAAGAAATCGATGAAATGTTGAGGATGGAATATGATGGCTAGGATGGGGTGAATCATGAGAACATTTTTGATTTTACACCGTACGCGTCGCCAATTATATTTGTCTAATTAATTGGAGTCTTACTCAGAAACAAGAAATTTGAAAGAGTTTCGTTTAAAAAAAATTATAGAAAGTTAATATGAGTAAAGGAATTTAACCCGGACCTATGACTCTGAACTCGAAGAGATTTTTACCAAATTATTGCAGAAGGACTCCTCGGCAACTTCTTCAGAAATTATGACCCTAAGCAAGGGATACTGGTACAAATACAGTTGAGAAGAGCCCAGGATAACGTACCTAAGACCGATTTTCGTGGCATAACCTCGATGTGTCACTAAAATATTTCTGAGAATTGCCATTCTCAGGTCCTTGATTTAGGAACCCGCTCAGATATGCAATGTATTTTGTTACATGTAACTATGTGAGGAAGGTGTTATATATGGTATATAATATGGAGTGAGAGAGAGATATAGAGCGAGAAAGTTAACCAATAGAACTTCATATTATAATCGTAATATATTTTGTCAAATAATCGTCAATCGTTCATCGTCGATCGTCATCGTGCATCGTCAAAAATTTACTATTAAATTTCGCAGGTCATCGTCATCGGCAAAAAATTCATAATCGTCCCATCATTTCTTATATATATGTAATATATATAATTATATATATATTATATATATATAGTATATTATATATATATTATAATATATATATAATATATATATATATTATAATAACTATATCTATATGATATATTATATATATAGTATATATTAATTATTATATTATATATATATATTATATATATAGATATATATATAGTATATATATTATATATTTTAACAAAAGTATGCCATCGTACCCATTATATAAAAAAATTTATCGTAGCAGTAACCCGAAACCGTTTTCGCGATAAATTATCTCCATATAGTTATCGGTAGTGTGGAACAAAAATTATCGCGATACCGAATTATCCGGTAAAAATTTATTCGGTAAACAGATAACCCGAAACCGTTATCCCGATAAATTATCGGAATAAATTTATTCGCGATAACGCCCACCTATGTATATATATTATATATATCAGGCGCGGCTCGTCCTAAAATATTGGTAGTTGCATTTTGCATTTTTCTCACACAAGAGTACAGTATATATAATATTACTATTACATATATATATAATATCTTTAAATAAACTATATAATTATATATATATATATATTATATATTATATATATTATATATATATATAATATTATATATATATATAGATATTATATATATATATATTATATATTATATATTATATATATTATAATATATTATAATATATATATATTATAGTTATATAGTAATTATATATATAGAAAAAGAAGTCAAATAACTAGTATAATCTATATATAGTTTTGTTTTAACTTAGGTTACTTTTTTTATATATTAAATATAGATGTATTATGTGTGTGTGTGTGTTGTCGGTGTGTTGCAGTGTGAGGTTGGCGTGTGTGTCAAAAAAGAGAGCATTGATGACCGTAAAGCATTAATCAGAAAAGATTAAAAAAAATTTACAATTAAGCATAGCTAAGGTATGCTTGACCTGGCAAGGCAGTGCCGTTTACCATCCACTGAAATTCCCCCTCCGGTGTACTTGCTGTGGCGGTGAAAGTTACCTTATCCCAGATTAACGAAAGTTGGGCTACGTTCAGACCCTCGAAATGTGAGGTTGCAGTTATTAAAGTGGCACTGTCTCCTGGACAAACACTGCTGTCAGAAGTGGCGATGTTTATAGAGGACTCCACCAAGAAATCTTTAAAATTTTAAAATAATAATAAAAAGAATCATTGCGGCATGAGGCCATGTATCCACCCTCTTTAGAAAGTATAGATAGTCTTATATCTCTTCTTGGGTTTACCGTATCCCCTGGGCAAATGATAATTCTGTTGCAGAATATGGAATTCGCTCGAAGGTGCCCTGGACCAAGGTCTTTTGACTGATTCTACATATATTGTAGAACACACTCCAGTGCCTCAATAATTTTTGAGAGGCTGCAATGAAAAGGCTTTTGCTCGTTATCTTTAAGCAAAGAGGTTTGTCTTAATCATACGGACCTCAATCCCTTATTATTTACTGAATATCCTGAACCTAGATAAACATCTGGCTGATCCTGACGACGACGAGGTCGTGGTGGCGCGCTTATTCCGATCGTGCTATTGCTAGCTAAGAACCGATTAATTTGGAATATATCGTTTCCAGTTTGCGTTCATGCGCTCGAAAAATTGACCAACAAGGGAAAGAGCTTACTCGAAGCTAGAAAAGGAGGGATTTGGGGGAATAATATTTAGGGGTCAGAAAAATTCGATAATTTATTTACAATGGAAAAGATATTCTGTTCTTCCATCGATACACCAAGCCGATTAAGTGTGGGTATTCGGCACAAAGCAACCACTAGTTATTAAACATCACGAAGTAAATAAGATAGGGAAAGTGGCAGTGTTTCTTAAATTTTAAATTGTCGGAATTTAGAGGTGCATAAATGGCATTAGGATTTTCTATGTAAAAATAATGGACACACAGACCCGTACTCGTACTTTAAACAAAGAAGTGCTGTATGATGAAGTTCCTCCTCAAAAAGTACCGGTGTCAAAAGAAGACAAAGCGCACCCCTGTTTTCCTCTTTTCTTCATTTAGGACCTTGTAGTTATTAGTTTATATTAATATATAATAAAGAATTCGAAGTGTAATAGTATTAATAACACGACCGTAATATTCATACGGATTATTTTTAGTTTAATATTTTATAATTTAATTTTTTGGTAAATTAAGTTAATTTAAGATTTATTTTGGTTGGAAAATTTTAAGAATTGAAAAATTGCTCCACATTGACAATAATAAAAGAAAAAAATGTGTGAAAAGAACAGGCTGTTTACCAAGGGTGTGATTACTCCAACACTATATCGCGATAATTCTTGTGATCTATACAGTGTTAAGGTCCTCACGAATGAATAAAATGTGGAAAATTATTGCAAAGTGAGAGGTGTGGATATAAATATTACATAATGCAAGAAATCTGGATGTGTGAGTTTTTAAGTTCATTACGCGAAAAGAAGAGCTTCAATATAAATTGTATCAATGCTATCAAAACTAATGCCAAAAATACTTATTGCATGTAAACTTAAAAGGAATATTGTTTTTTCTTATTAACGTCATCGTCTATCCAGACAGTCAGCTCCATCTTGATTTGCCAAATATACGGATTCAGGAATAACTTAATTTTCATATTTGGAATTTGTGTTTATGAAGATTTCAGACGTACGCGAGAGGAGTTTTGAGAAATCAATTTTCTAAAAGACGCTGTGTGGAACTCGTAGTTAACCCATCTAGAAGATTATAATTAAGCCCACGTTGGTTTTATTAAACTTTTGTGAGTATTTTAGAAGGATTTACATTCATTTGAAGAAGAACTTAGGCTTATTTCATAAATTAAAGAGAAAATAGTCATCAATTGTTGGGAAAAGTAATTAAGAGACTCACTTGAAAGGTCTTTTCGTAGTAAAAAGCGATGTTGTAGGTATTTTGTATTGAAAGATCATCTTGGAGTTATTTGTAATAAAGCCACAGGTTAAGAGTAATAATATAATACGTATATTAATGTAGTAATTTTAATTGTAGCTATTCTATAAGTAGTTATTTAATTTATGTATTAGTTAAGATATTATATATATATATATTGAAATAATGAACATATATATATAGTCTATTATCCTTACGGTTATATTTATATAAATTTAGGAGTAGTCTTATGAGTATAATATAATTTTTATTGAAATACGTTTTGTAAAATTGGAGAGGGAACGATATCACAACATTACAATGTGCTAATAACTCAATAAGTATAGAGGACTCGGTGGTCGGAAAACGCTATTGAGTTTCTTAAGAATAACGATTTTTTCTATGAACAGTTATTTTGATTTATAATTTTGTGGAGAAGTAATAAGGATGATGAAGAACCACGATTATTATCTTGTGTAGTGGTTGTGAAGGTATATATTTTAGAGGGCACCACGTATAATATTAAATATTGTGTTAATAATAAATTTTTTTGTGTTCAATAAAAAAAGAATTCCGGGAAATTGTCACTCTCATTCACCGGTCTTTTTAGCAAGCTTGTGACATTGTGCAATAAACGCAGCAACACTGTATTTGTATCATTTTCAATGATCCTTAAGGTGGTTTAAACCCTTACCCTTGAGATGGTACTCCAAGAAGAGTAAGGGTAAGGCACTTGACCACGTTGAGCTAAAAGGAAACCCCATCATTTTACCTCTGCAGAAAGCTTTGCTTCCCAAGAGGAGTGAGTCGGTCTTTGACACCTAACTTCCGACGGCTTCCACCGCTTCAACACTCGGGTACAGGACACGTTGGTAAGTTTTTAATCGGACCAATTATTAGGTATTCAAAGGAATATTTTGTGCCATAAAACGCAACATATGTGTGTATTTGTAATGGTCCTAAGTGGGTTTGAACCCTTACCCTAGAGATGGTACTCAAAGATTGTAGTAGGAAAGTTGTGAATGGCAGGATGGTGGCTGTGAGTCAAGGTGGGATTAACCTTGCGTGTGGAGCTTATGTAGAAGGGACTTAATACATTTGATGTGACACTAAGGTCTTACTATGAGGGCCGTGCTCAGTTAACTGGGTGTATAATAGTTTAGTATGGAAAACTTGATTGGATCTGGAAATAAGAAAGGTATAGATTTGTGAAAAGTTATTCAAGTGTATCAGATTGAGATCGCTGAGTGGTTATGACGACGTGTTAGGTGTTGATTGAAGATTGATAAAATAGAATGACACGCATGCTAGGGAGTTGTGTGGAGTAAAGAAAGGATTAAAAAGAGAGAATAATGAAAAGTAAGTTGAGATGATTTCGTCATGTGGGAAGGATGGATGATAGTCGGTTGTTAAGCAGATGTTAGTGGTGAGTGTGCTGGGAAACGACCGGCAAAAAATCGAAAAAAAATTGTGATAACCTGAATCTAAAGGGAATGCCTGAGGGAGATGAGTGTGAGTTTGTCGGAGGCGAGAATAAAGGGTGCTATAATATTTTGGCGTGAATGGCCGAGTTTTTTGATGGAGGGGTGGTTATGGTTTGTGGGGCTATCTGGACGATGAACGGGTATGGTTGTTTCCTGTGTTATATGTAAACAATAGTGGGGTGAAAATCTTTAGGGGTCTGCGAATAAGACAGGTATAGATCTATAGTACAAATAGGTTGAGCTCTTAGTTATTGACGATGATGCCATCTCTCGAGTCCATTGCGATGGACCAATCGTTACGGGTGTGTGTTCCCTGTTGAAAGCTCGTTGGGTTGGTTTTGTTCTGACTTGCGCTCATTCGCATCCACTAAAGGTATAAAGCTGGCTTTCTTTCAACATGCGTCGTATTCTTCTAATATACTTTTAATCTTTTTGTCTGGTGCATCTTACGCATCTTATCCAACAGTCAAAATTGGGAAATAAAAGGAGTGTGAGCTATAGGGGGGGAATATTTATGGTATAGTTATATTTAATTGATTAGTTAGAGTAGTGAATTGAAAAAGGAGTAATAATAAATTAAGATTAATAATTATAGAGAAAAATAATAAGGTATATGATAAGATTATTAAAATACTTTTATGTGAGAGTAATGGTTTTTATTTGGGATTTTACTAATTTAGGGATAAAGTAGTAATTGGAATATGATATTAGTCGTGATTTGGATATTTTAATCATTAAATAATAACTGAGTAGGATATTATATAGAAATATATCATATAATTTATAGTTAGTAATGAAATTAGTAGTGTTATTAGTGATAGTGTGATTCGTGCTCTCAGAAAACCCATTTGCCTGGTTATGTGATTAATTGAGAGATAGACAAAGTTTAGAAATGTTGTTATTTTAATTTTTGATGATTTTCTCTCTTTTCCATTTTTCATTCTCTCTCTCGTCAGAAAGGATGAAAAATTGGACTGTCGATGAATAGAAGTATTGGTGACAGTAATTCGCTAGTGAGTTCCTGTGTGTAGGCAAAGTAAAATGGGAATACATGAAAATGAAAAAAATTAATTTAAAACTAAAATGGATATACTATTAGAATATCATATAAAGGTTTTAAAATGTTCATATAAGACTATATTTAGTGGTCGACTTTCCGTGATATTCCTTACATATAATTACAACTGAAAAATTTAAAATATCTTCCAATTCAAAAAGTGCTTATTCCACTTATAAAGAAACGATGATAAATAAAGGCGTCTCGATAATAGGTTTCTAGAGAGTAGAGTGTATTAGGCTTTGTCCATGTTTGAGCATGAACATTTAATTTAGTATTCAAATGGAGCAATAAATATATATAATAATAATATATAATATATAATTAATAAGAACCAACCACTCTCCCAATAGTACAGTAGTATAAATATCATAGCAAAGTAAGTTAAGTTATTATAGTAGGTTAAAAGCATATATTAAGAAAAAAAAAAATAAATATAATAATAAAACTACATACTAATAAATATACATGTTACGGCTAAGTAAAGTTATTTAAAGTATTTAGTAAGACTATTAGATATTGAATTTCTACTTTGTAATTAATAATATATTAAGAAGAGAATAAGTGAATATAAAGATAAAATAGAGAATATAAGGATTATGCTAGCGTATATTATTATAGGTTTATTCTCAACTTAAAGTATAAATGGCTCATATAAATATATTAGGGTATTTAAAAAGTGAACAGTAGAGTGCCACAGTCTGCTTTTATGTTAATAATCCGTCTCCTTATGTAACTCTCAAAAAACTACTTTTAATAAGTCTACCATGCTAATAAATTCTAAAACGGTACTTACCATAAGCTGGAATTGCTAGAACTCTCAGATTTTACGTTGACTGCGCAGAGTAAGTGTTAAAAAGATATAACACCCAAACAAGAAAAAAACATGAAAATAAAAACAACAACAAAAAAAATCATTAATATGCTCAAAAAACTACAGTAGCCTACCAGCTCGAAAATGGAATAACATTTTTGGAAATCCTGGGAAAATTTCAATAGGAAAAATGCTTTGATGGACCGAAGCACACGTAGAGAAGGACATTCGAGCCGACGGGGGAAGGCATAGGGAGGGGACTGATTTTCCATACACCCGTAGGGAGGGGCAGGTCAGGAAACCCGCCGACACCCAAATATCCAAAAGGCGAAGCGGGGCGGTTCCGAGCAGAACCCACTCCCGGAGAGTGGGCAATTATAGTCATCTACCCACGTAGTTCCCCGAGAATAAACGAACCGAGAGCACCCCCGAACTCACATGCCATCGGTCGGATAAATAACTACCACTGGTTATTCTATATTAGTGTATAAAAATAAAAATAAAAATCGATACAAATATATATTTATAGAACCTAAAGATCTATAATTAAATCTTATAATAGGAAGCATCAATATTATCTTCTTAACATGAAGAATTAAACCCAAGAAATAAATGAGTTTGCAGAAAACATTCCATTAAATGACACATTATTACTTATATAATATATAAAACTAATTAACAATAAATTTATTTATATATTTATTTTAATTTTATTTACCTTAATTTAACTTATGTGAAATTTTACACCAAGGATTCCAAAAAAATGATATATTTCAACATAAATTTCGCTAAATGTACTAGTTGTATGAAATTATTCGAAGAGATATAAATAATTTTTTTTTTATTATTTTTTTTTTTTTTATAACATTTTCCGTACTAATATGAGATAGATAATATACCAGCATAATATTCTCAACTATGAATACACAATATGTATTCCGTCTTAACTGTAAGATAGATAGTTTTGAATAATAAGGATATATATGCGGATATTATTAATTATAAACAGCTCTAGAAATTCTCATATATAATAATATAATAGAATCTAGAGAGAGATCCCCTTAAAAATTTGATTGCTGATTAGAACCTATTTTTATATTTACATATTAAAAAATAAAAAATTCACATAAAATGTTTCAGTGTTTTAAAAAAATGAACAATTATCAAATAAGTTAAAAATGAAGAAGCTTTCTATAGTGTCAATTTAGCTATCTTTGTTCATATCCATTATCTTATGTAGAAACAAGGAATTCCGGAAATGTTAGTTAAGGATAACAGCAGCAGTAAGAATTCTATATCAAAGACTTGCTACTATCTATATTTTCACTCGTTCAGTAGTATAAAATTATTCGTGATATGATCAAATTTTTACTCCTCCCTCCAAATTGTTCATGCGCTCGGTTCCTGCAGTTTATAAATACGAAATCTTAATTCATAAAGTAAATTTATCAAGATTGATGTATTATTGTGTTTATTGTAGAATCACCTATATGTCGGACTGGTAGTTCAACTGGTACATAATATTGAAGAGAGTCCTAGTGTTTAATCTAATAAGCGGAGTTCAGGTTATGCATTGACAAACCCCTTTTATGTTGATAAAAAATCTTATCTTTTCTTTACGATGAATCCCACTGCCTTTCAATATATATATAAATTAGTAAAAATGGAACACTAGATCAACATTTTACTATTTTGATCGTAGACACTTCAGGGGAATGGGTTTAGATACACTGTTGTGGGTGAAGTATTTATTTATTGGTTTGGCTGTTGTATATAAGTTCTCTTTATCAATTTATTTTACACGAACTATATCTTTGACACGAAGCTCATCATTAAGGTTCTGGAGTAATACTATTTTTATAGATTTTGTGTTTTGTCCAGTTGGAGAACATTTACAAATAAATAGTTACGGTCTGTTTAAAGGGATTCTTTCTTGTCCTTGGTATATAAAAATACGTCCTTCCTGGACTCTATTATGGGCCTATAAAAAATATGAAGAGGATAGGTTTACATTGGCGTAGTAATATTAAACAAAAGTCCTCTCGGATAATCTGTCTTTCAAGTTTATTGATTCCTCTAATCCTTGAAGTCATATTCTTGGTATTTGTGAGGAGCCAATTTTATTTACTATAGTTTGCTTTATACATCTTCTAAGAGGGACAGAAGGTCATGAAGGGGTTTATAAAGAAAAATACTCCGGAATGTGAAGGTACTGTACACCCACGTACGAACTAGGTTTCAGGTGCCTTCAGAGGATTTATCACGGGTGCCATATACACTAGATAGAGAGAAACACGGATCGCACTAGTTCGAAACGAAAATTGGTTATTTGGGTCCTAATAGGATAAAAAAAGATTTAGAAAAATCGCATCACAGCCCGGCGGTGGAACACTCTAAGTAAACTTATCTTTTGTTTATTAAACTAGTTTAATTACTTTAGTTTAAACTTATTGTTCATTGCAAATCTCGGGCTGATTTTAATTCGCGAATTCTGTTATGTGTTTTTTTCCGTAAAACACAATCTGAGGACTTTTGGATCTTACGGGCTCAAGGAGTTGACGGAGTGTCCATGAGACCCCTCAAAACTGCTGTCCTCCATTCACGGAAGAAGACAGGAGTTGTGGCTGGCTTGACTACAGTCACAGAAAACTGGACAAGGTCTTAAATCACGGGAAAAGGAATTGTTCCCATACGAAATCATAAACAAAGTTTTATTGTGTAGAATTTCGAAAGCAAAAGCTTATTATTGGCATATGTTTAAAAGGTAATTTATCCATCCTTTGGTCAGTAGTTGGTTTATATGACCTATAATATAAATATGGTTTAAATATAAATCTATATATAAATTTAAAAAATACATTATTCAAATAAATACTTAATAATCTTTTACGTCTTACAGATTAATGAGCAAAATTGCATTGACTTTAAATTATATACTCTATAGTATAAGTAGTATAAGATGCTTCGAACATATAAAGAATTTTCTCATATTTCTCTTGACGTAATAACACTAAGTATTCCAATAAAAGTATTGGTACTTGATTTTTATATATATTGCAGATACTTTAAATTATATGTATATCTAAATATTTAGTATATATATATAATTATTAATATATATATATTAATATATACTATATATATATATAGTTATATTATTATATATTATTATATATAATATATATATATATGATATATTAATATATTAATATATTACTCATTAATATATATATATAATATATATATATTATATATATTATTAATAATATATACCCTCATTCGTATAATTAATTATATATTTAATATATATATAAATAATAAAGACTAATATTAATTATTACTATATATATATTATTATTAATTATTATAATTAATATTATATTTATTTCTATATTTAATTATATAGTATATTAATATATTAATAAAATAATATATATATATATATATTTAATATTATATATAATATACAATATATTTATTATTATTAGATACTATAAATATATATATATTATTATAATATATATATATTAATATATATATATTATATCACGGTTATATTATATATATTAATTAATAGGTATATATATATATTTATAAATATATATATATAATTAATATATAATATTTATAGTATTAAATTATTTATATATAGATATATATTATATATAATTATATAAATAATTTATATATATATATATTTATATATATATAATATATATATACTATTATAATATTAATTTATATAAATATATTATAATATATATTAATATAATGAATATATATAATAATATATATATATTATATATTTTATGTATACCGGTATAATATATAATATATAATTATATATATTTAACATATATTAATATATATATATATATTATATATTAAATATATATATTATTAATATATATTAATATATATATATATAATATAACTATATATTAATTTAATATATATAATTAATATAATATAATATAATTTAATCTAATAATATTAAATATATTTACTAGTATTATAATATATATAATATAATATATAAGTGATTATTTTTATATATAGTTATACATAATTTTATAAGCATAGTGTTAGATAAACTGGGCTTTATAATATATACATTTATGTCTACCGTTTCAAAATTTAGATAACTCATAAAATCAATCCGTAACATATATTATGTAATTATTTGTGATTTAATTATTGATAATTAATGGAATAAGTTTTTTGAAATGTAAATAATAATTTATAACTATATTTTTTGACAAAAATTTAAAGTCAAATCAAACACTTTATCGTTCCAGTTTCAAGAGTTGATTTGTGAGTGTGGTGAGGTAGGAGACAAATAACGAATTATTTGTACTGAGTTTTGGCTGATTTTGACACTCATAACTTATATACTCTTTGTGCTGTGCCAAGTATAATCTGATTATTAGAGTCCCCAACAAGTGAGCCTGCCATCTGCAGATGATATATCCTTTCTTAGTATAATATAAATAGAATATAATTAAATAACAATATTAATTTATATTATTATTTACTAAGTTTTACTCTTATTTTTAAATGATAATATATTATATAAATATATCCATATACCTAACCTTCTTATATTAAGTCTAGTAAGGCTTTAATCTATATTTATATAATCCATAATTAAGTTATAATAAAAATTATATGTTAAAAATCATATATTTTATATAAATTATTCATAAGTTCATATTTAATGTGCACACATTGTTTCCTCCAGGTGAATAAAGAGATTTGGTGGATAAACCTTTCTGGAGGTTAAAAACCTTCCCATAAAACAACAAAGATCAACACAAAAGTATTTCCAATATCCATCTTGCTCAAACGTACTCCTCATAAATACTCTCTATAAATCATGGAAATTGTGCTCTAAATGGTTCGAGTTACTGCAAATAAGTAATTGAAGTTTTGATTCAACGTTCTAAAATTATAGGTAATATTATTCTATAACACTGGGCAGTGAAATTTGGAGACCACGAGATTTTTAGCAGCTCCTGATTTATGTCTTATCATCCTTCTTTATTAAGAATTCAATTTCTTGTTTGTGGATCCTTAGGAAGGGATTAGGCAATGTATAATCTCGTGCTTGCCAATTCCAGGTTGAGTTTCTCATATACTCATATAAGTATATATATATATATATATATATAATATACTCATATATATATATGTTTAGATGAGTGTCGCCTGCGTGTAAGTGCTATATAATATACTTTATTTTATTAATACTTTAAATTTTTAAATTCTTTACCCTTTTATATAAGGGTGCTATTATATATAATGCCCTATATATATATATATGTTATATGTAATGAGGGGAAAAATTTTTTTTAGATAAAAATTTCTATTGATATATATATTTATATTTTAATATTATATATATATATAGTATTATATATATAATTATATATAAATTAATAATACTACTAAATTAGTTTATATTTTATTATTATATTAGTATTATAAAAATATTATATTATATATTATATGTAATAGTTTTAATAATAGATCATATAGATTCATCTAGACAACTATTTTCATAAAGTATTTAAAGTTTTAACGATTGTGCAGAGTATAAAAATGAGGAAAGAGATATAAAAATATATATATATATATATTATATATATATATATTACATATATTATACAGATATTATATATATATAATACTATATATTTTTATATATATTTAATATATATATATATATATATTATATAACTATATATAGTATCTATATATATATAATTACAATAAATATATTATTTAATAATTAAAGAATAGTTTATATATTTTCAATATAAAAAAATAAATAAATTTTGATAATAAATATGAATGCATTATTAAGTAAGCAATTAAGGAAATTGTGAAATTGAAATTTTTATATTAAATGAAATATAGAACAATCAATTATAATAATAACTACAAATTCTGAATGTACTCTCGATGAATCTGATTCATCCTGAAAAATGATCATGTATTACTGAATTCTGAATGTGTTAGTTTAATTTGATATTCAATTCAAAATATTTAGTCATCAATCATATAGATTCAACATCATACTCCAAACCAGCTAATCATATAAATCTTATAACTTTATCATCATTCATTTTAAAATCGCTTCCATTCCATCTCCTGCTCCAACACCTAACTTGCGCAGCATAATCTAATTCATTCATTCATTAACTATAGTTAATTACTAATAATCATTAATTTATTGTATATATATACTCAATCAATCAATCAATAATTACATCAATACATGATTCAAATCCGAACAATCAATCAACATCATCATAAATATTCATCAAATTCAATATCATCATTCCATCAATCTTATACTATCTATAATACATATATATTTAATATTATATAAATATAATATATAATTTATACTATATATATATATATATATATATATATATATATATATATATATATATATAGTATATATATACTATATATATAATTAATATAATTATAATATTATAATATAAATTATAAATCTACTGCTTCACCGTATCTGCATGATTCTGGATTGATACTAGGCGGTAGCCCTCTGGTATATATATGAAATATGAGGACTGAGTCAAAGGCTATATTCTTTTTCGTAACCCTCTTTCCCATGTCATGCGCGTAGATTCCGTGAATCATTTACGGTACTTTTTCCGTCGTTCGCTGTGATCGGAGTAACACATTGAATCGCGAGGGGTCTATTGTTATCCTACATACAGACTATCCACGTCTCATATCCCGACCACAAAGAACGCGTTTCCAATGTGGGGAAAAACGTAGTTTAATTAATAAGCTACATGGATAGTTTCCATCCACATTATAATAATTGAATCTATACAAATTAAATAATATTATAAAGTTATTTAAATAATGAAATAATAATTAATATAAATTAATTTATATATATAAATAATAAATTAAATTAATAATAATAACTAATATAAAATAATTACATATATATTATATTAGATATATTAATAATAATATTTAATCATTATAATTATTAATATAAAGTTAAAAGATAATAAAATAAAATTGAATAGCTATGATATTTTATAAATAATGTATCTATAAAAATTACTATATTTAGGAGATAACAATTAATACTAATTCTATTATAATTATATTAAATAAACCTATACACTACACACACACACTTTAAATAATTTAGTATACAATGATTGAATAATTCATTTTTAATTTATAACATAATTATAATTATAAATGTATAATTTAATATGTATTTTAATAATGATCTTTTATGGAAACCATTATTGTACAGTAAATGCATAAACAATATATAATAAAGATTTATATTTTATTATTAATATGTATATTATTTATTATAATAAACTATATTATATATAAAATATAACATAGAACTGCTAGGACCCCGGAAATATATATAATTTTTTTATTATAATTTTTTTTGTCCGACTCTACTATATATATATAGGCACTACGATTTCAACTAAATATTTAAAATATATGTATTCGGCCTTTATATATATTATCCATACACATTAAATTTTACCAACTTCCGGTACTATACCTGACCTACCGACTAGTAGGGTATATCCCTCTACCGGACCATCTCTCTCCGCTCCCGCAAAGCTTATTTTGTGTAGGCTAAAAAGAGGATATGTTTGACACTGATATTGCTACAGGATATTTAAGATAACAGATTACACCAAAGAAAGGATAGAAGTGAACTAATTGACGCTATATAGGTTTGAAAAGAAAGGTTGCCACCACCAATTTATCAGTCGCCTCCTTAAGCACTTTAGTGGAGAACTCGCTGGCAGTCTCAGAAAAATTTTACCCATAGAGCTTCACAGACCATGAACGAACCTCACGTATGACATCTGTCAATGTTTGGTTCATTAATTTGGGCCCAAGGTGTGGTGCCAGAGCCAAACTCCCTTTTTCCACCGCTCACAAAAATCTCCACGCCCATTTTCAATCTCTATATAATTAATTTTCTCCATTCTCTTCTACGCTTTTGCCTAATAACTCTAATCATTCCTTTCATCCGGTTCTTATTATCTTAGTGTAGGGTATGGGGTGAGTGGTGTATTGGGTGTGGAGTTAGTGGGATGGGGGGATCTACTAATATTCCCATCTTTTCCTTTCAGTTTCCACATGCGCGGTTTTGATTACTCAGCACACATCTCCGCTTATTACATTGGCTATTAAACAAACCGATCAATTATTTTTATTTTAATCCCACTCTTTCCAACTCATTATGACATAACCTGTCAATCTATTATTTGTACTTTCATTATTTTGTCATATTTTACTACTCTTTCATTTATTATTTCATCATCTTACTTTTATTAGTGTTCATTCTAATCATTTTATCATTATTTAATTCGTCTCACATCTAACACGCCCCGTAAGATTGTCTATCTGAAAACACATTGTACCTTATATCTACAGCTCAAAATATAAAAAATTTCAAGTACTTTCATAAATCTACTTGAAAAAGGTAATAATTTTGGAAATATAATATAATAAATCTACTCAAGTTTAAATTTGAGTTCGCACTTCAGGACGGCCATTCATTTTTTTTAATCCACCAAGGATTTATATTGCTTCCAGATATTTTAACCTTCACTGTCCACTCACAAATTTTTAATCTCCTTCTACCAACTTCTTCACTTCATTCCTGTTCCCTTTTCAATTCCAAACATATATCCTTTAATATAATTTTAAAATTCAATAATATATATTCTTCAGATTGCATCACCTTCCATACATTAATCTTTCTCGAGCACCAAATAATAGGGACTAGATACAACATAAACTCAACAACTCATAAGTCGGTTACTCCATTAAGTTCTAGCGTTTGCTTTTCCAAAAACCCCTCCTTTTACTTGCACCCTGACCAAATCCCTCATACTGAATTCTTCAATTAATTTTAATAATTTATTGTAATCAAATTATAATGATAATAATAATTTATATTGTAATAGATATAAATATTAATAGTTATTATTAAATGTTAAAATATATTAAAATTAAAACTTAACTACATTACCTCACTCAATGGTATATATTGTATATATATATAATATAGTGAAATTAAACTTATTATATAAACTTTTTTATATAATTATAATAATATGTATGTGTATATATATGATATAGTAAATTTAAACTCCTTAATAATGACCTTATATTATTAGTATAATATCACTATATATTTAAAATTAACTTTATAATATTTATTTCTCATAACTACCCCAACCTAGAAATATGGGAAAATAATTTATTAAAGTAGATAAGATAACAAAGGTGTATTAACAAGGATGTAATGGTAGTGAGTAGAATTAAGTAGTGTAATACCCACACTCATTGAGACGACGATATAGATATATAGATAGAGGGTAAATCCAGTTGCAATAATAAAATATACTTAGTAGAGAGGGATATATAGAGAAGATGATAATACGTGAAGAGAGAGGAGAGAGAGAGAGAGTAACTAAGAATATAGAGATTATAGAGGAATAGATGAAAGTATATAGATATGATTGAGATTACGATATGTATACTATAAGATAGGGTCTATAATGACGACGAGTGACCTAGAAGGAGAGAGTGAATAAGAACGGAGATAGAATAGTAAGATATATATGAAACATGTAGACATAAATAAATAGATTACTATTTTAAAATATAAGAGTTTACTGCTACAAATAAAGAGTACTAGTCACATAAAATTTATGAGAACTAGAGACTGCAGTATATAGTGAATGAGAAGATAATATAGATTTGATAGATATAGAGATATGAGATACGAGGAACGAGAGATACAGTTATAGTGATATGATAGTATATATATTAACTAGGCTTTAGAAAAAAACTATAACCCATATAAAATTTTAAAACTATAGAGATAGCATTTGAATATATGAACAGATATGAATATATATATATAATATAAAGATATAATATATAACTTTTTCTTTTTTGGGGAGGTTGTGGGTAAAAGCCCCAGCCCGAAAAAAAAGATTACAAGAGGACACCAGAAAAGAAGTTACACGAGTTAAACGCCCTGGTTCACAAACCGATGAGACGGGAGGTAGCACAAGTTTGAGAGAAGTGACTAACAACATTTGCCAAGAAGTCTCCTATGAAGGATAAACACTGTTACTAGAAACTTTCCGTTCTAATGAAAGAGGGGAGATGTCGTGGACAGATATATCTGCCTAAGCTGGCTGCCATATCCTACCCAGAGGGATAGTCAACGCAAGAATAAGTTAGTAACAGTCATTAATTACTAATAATTCATATATATTTTATTGTTTTTAGTAGTACAATTATCTTCAAATATAATATAATTTATTGTCTTCACATGATATATATATACATAATAGCAGTACAAGTATATATTATACCATTACATAAACATATAACACATTATTATAAGCTATATTATAGGTTATAAATTACAGATTTAGAATGAATATATAATATATATATACAATTATATATTAGCTGATCCAAATTTCTATAATCCGGGAATAACAGCTAAATTTAAGTAGGGCCATGAACAATGTTCTAGAGACATGAACACTTGGGTAAATCATTTGGTGTCTACATTTTTATCCTTAAATTACGGATTCGCTGAGATTACTAGAAATTGGATCAGCGCTTATAATACTGACAACGAATACAGACCGAAGGAGGTAATACCGGCCAAGACACCATAGGTTCTATCAGACATTTGGAGGATGTTGGTAGGTTGAAAATTTTTAAACATCCGATACCAATTCTTGAAATTTATTAAAGAATTAACATTTTTATTATGTTAACTCATTACTCATTATGGAGGAAACAAGTTATAAACTCTACTCATTGATGTAATGTTTGTTCAGCAAATATTTTTTGTCCATTCGTGACTCGAAAAATTATTACCTCCCTAAATAGTAAACTTTTATTATATATATTATAAATTATAATATATATATATATATAAATAATATAATAATAATTAATGGCTTAAATATATTATCATTAAATCATAAAGTTATTTTTAATAAATTATTTAATTAACATTAAATATTATTAAAATTTTATTTAATATTATAATTATTAAACATATTTTCACTATACATAGCCGGATACACTCATCATTAATACTTATATATTTGTAAGAAAGATATAGCACACTAAATAATTAAGCCTATTTCATTTCATAAGTATTTATGGTAGCTGACTTATATATATATAGTATATAATATTAAGTAGGTTAAGACTCTCGACTGGCTAATCTTATATAATATATTATATATATATATTATATAAATATATTAGAGTAAATATAATAAAATAATCAGTATAGTTCTATAAGATATAACTCCTTATTGAGTGTTTTGAGTTACCTACATATAAGTAAAAGATTTGAAGGCTATATAGTACTCTTATTTGGTTATCTATATATATATTATAATATAGTATAGTATATGATATTTTAGTCAGGATCACATATGCCAGTCCATCACACTTATTGTAACATAAATATAATATAATATATATATTATATATTAGTTATGCGGTATACTTACTAATTTATAAATGTATGTGGTGAATGAACATGACAGTTAAGTTAAAGATATATAATTCGAATAAATAATTGGGATTACTAAATAAATATATGTGCGATGAGATATTTTGCAAAACTGTGATCATATCCATAATGTCATTAGTTGAGTGATGTAGTGAGATTTAGGCGTATTTATTGTAACTATTTTTGCTATATAATATATAATATATAGTATATATTATATAGTCGGTATACTCATAGAGTATTTCTACAGAACGGAATCTTCATTAATAGATTATATCTTTAGTTTTAGGTAGGGTCTAATGATGAGCTATATAGTAAATAGTGATTTTAAGATAAGTCAATTATAAACTTTTAATAGTGTTTATAATTATATATATAATTATGTATCACAATAGTATTAGTATTGGTATTAAGTAAATAGGATTATACAATATGCAATAATAATTTGATATAGTAAGAGATGAAGAGTGATATAGAGAGGTAGAAGAGTAATAGTAATAGAGTATAAGATAGAAGATAGATGAACTATATAGAAGAGAGATAGAGATATAATATAGAATGAAGGAAACAGTGATATTAGCAATGAGACTATATTTGTACTCAATAAGATGTAATATGAGATGAGAGGAGCAAAGAGAGGGTTCTGATAAATTTACGTTTTGTGAAATCAGGAAAGAGATTCAAACGGGACAGTGCGAAGAAAATGAAAAAGGTCTTTTTGACTAGATCAAATTAAGAGTCAGTATTTCAGATAGGCAGAAGAGAAAACTGAGTAAGAAGATACATCAATATTCATAATTTTAATTTATTGGTTATTATTAATTATTATTATTATATTATTATTAATTATTGATTATTTTATTATTATATTATTATTATTATTGATTGAATTATCAACGGAGTTATCACTAATGTAATTATTATTATGAAGATTAAATTATTATATTATTTGATTATATTGATATTATTTATGATATTATGATATTATTATTGAATTATTATGAATTATTATGTAATTTATTAATGATTATGTGCTGGAAAAGCAGTAGTAACTCGATGAAGAAAATATTAACATAGAGTGTAATTATTATTATTAGTGTTATTAGTTTATTAACTATTATTAATATTAATTAGTTATTCGAAGTATTGAGTTGTGTAATGATATTATGTAAGTATAGTTAATTATAACTTATGATATTATTAGATATTTTATTATTATTAATTATTATTATTATTATTATTGAATTGAATTCATGAGAAATTATGATATGTATTATTATTATTATTATTATTATTGAATTTTATGATATGATCAAAAGGGCTTTCATCTCTGACTTATAGAAGAAAGAAGATGTGCAGAGAGATGTAACATAACATCACCTATATTGTATAGATATAGTTACATTAATTTTTTAATTAGGCTGAGGGTAATTAGGTATATATATTTCTACTAATTGTTAAATGTTAATAATAAGTTTTATTGGAATGAGTAATATAGAATAAAACTAGAAACAAATTAAAATGGAGCTTTGTTCCAGGATAGTGATATTATATATATATATATATATATATATTAATAATTCTATATGTGTTATAAAGATAGAGTGCTGAGAAGAAATATATCATTTTTAAAAGGAATATAGGATTAGTTATGTCATAAGTAGTTAGGATAGTCATGTAATGGTCATTAGTTAAAAAATAATAGTAAAAAAATGTTGGTTGGTGGGTTGATTGTTAAGGTAGTCTAAGAACAAAGGTGATAATGAAACAGCCATCAACATAGGTTGGGGGTAGTTTTCCAACCATATTTGTTAATGAAAACAAAGAATGCGTTAGGGAAAGTTGGGTTAAGTGGAGAGTCCAAGGCCATATCGTCTATTTGGTAGTACAATTTTTGATCAAAAAGAAAAATAGTGTAGTCTGTGGCAAGGTTAAGAAGTCTGATGAATTAGAGAGGGCAGATCTGAAAAGATTGTCGGTAATACTTTTGATGGTGCATTTCAGTATGCAGTGATGGCGCAAGGTCAATGGTAGGAAAAGTGACTGGCGTTGTAACGTGAATCAAGAATGTTGCAAAAACCCTGCAACAGTAATCACTGCATTCTTTATATATATATATATATATATATATATATATATAATATTATATTATATTATAATTTACTAAACTATATAGATATATATATATATATATATATATATATATATATATATTATATTATATATTATATATATATATTTTATATATATATATATATATATAATATATATATATATAATTTATGAAAATATTTTATGACATTATTATTGGCTTTAAAGATAATATAAGTTTATTATATATTTGCAGCTTGTCAAAATTTGAGATCCATGGGAGTGTTATTGATAATAATTGAATAATTGTACATACAATATTTCCAATTAATTAAGTCCATTAATATATTTTATGTTAATCTCCCAGAATTTTATTAATCCCAGCAATTTTATTGATTTATTTCTGAATATTTATTTTTTTTTATAAATATTTAAATCGTAAATCAATTATTTTATAAATGATATATATATGACGAGTATCTGAATTTATCCAAATGGGATATACGAATTCTTTTACCGTTTACAACATATGTGTGAATCTTGAATTTCAAAGTCAGCACAAAAAATACTAATATTGCAGCAGACTGGACACAACGTCCAATCTGCTGCAATATTAGTTTTTGTGCTGACATTCAAATCCAAGATTCACACATATGTTGTGATATTCGATTTCTATTATTCAATGCTACACCAAATTTTCTGAGGGTACTGGGGTACTTTATTCTAAAAAAAAAAAAAAAACATTAATCGCATTAAATAAGTAATATTCTTATTTATTATTTCATACTAATTAGTCATAAATTTAGCAAAACTGAAATAGAGTTTTTATTTTAATAATTCATTTAGTTTTATAAATTTATAGACACGGGCAAAATGGATCTTGACTAACAGATTTACAAATGTTCCTCTAATACCTGTCATGTACTCAAATAGATCGAGTACAAGAGATACTGAAGTAATTACATTATAGAACGTCCGAAGGCGCAGTGGCCCAGATTGAAAGCATTCAACTCCTCGTGTATTGAGGGAAGTGTGGCATTCATGAGCTGAGCGCTGTCCCTCGTTCAATTCTCACATCCCTATGCCTTCACCTTATTCAAGAAAGACCACCTAATACTCATATTTTCAATACAATCTACAATCAGCCTTGGCAAGCGCGCTGTTTAGATTCAGACACGGATATCCACAAATAATAGACGGTAGATCCGCGTTGATTCCTTCCTAACTATCTGACTCTTATTTTGCTTAAACAATATTGATAAAATAATCAAATAATAATAAAAAATATATATAGAACATCAAAATCTTAATCTCATTTTCCTCAGATCATCACAATAGAATCTCGAGTTCCATAAAATCAATTATATCCAGATCGTCGAGATATACTGCACAGCTTTACGAACGTTTCGAGGAATCAGTAAAAAAAACAATAGGAATAAAAATCAACATATTCATAAATACATAAACTTCAAACAAACGAAGTACATAAACCCTTAATAGGATCATGGGCGAGTCCCCTTGGGTGTGGTAGCACTTGACATATTAAAGCTTTGACAGGGTATGGCATGTGCCGCTAATCTCTAAGCTACCTTCGCTTTGGATTTCTCTTCGCTTTGCTTACTCTTGTCTAGTTTTCTTTCAGATCGTTTCCATATTTCAGCTCTTGTTTGATGGAGCAATCCTCTTTCTCTCTTTCTTAAATTAATTTTGGTGGTGGTTCCCTAACAGCCGCTGCTCTGTTTTTATCTCCAACTTTATTCCTTGATCTATTTCGGATCAACGATCTTCATTAGCTATGCAAAAACTATCTAACTCTGTTCAACTCTTATGGCCGATGACTCACTCTCCATTCTTCCCACTCCATTTTTAATTGTGCCTAACTCATCGCTATTGGGACTATCTAGAGTTTTAGCCTCTCGTCTACAGACCTTCCCGCATTCAATTCTTCGCCCAACGTTGGTCGGAAAATTTCTCCGTGAAGAGTAAAACTTACAGTAATCACTAGAGAAGTTCAAACTCCTTGACGTAAATACAATCTTAACTTTCCTCTTTTCATTTTATTCTCCGAAAAATCTAAATTAGTACAACATTCGCTCTCCTTTCCTATCCTTTTTGATGGCTCTAATGTCTTCCCGTAAACCCCAAACATAGAGGAGCATATTACTAGACTCAACACATAAAATAGTCAGACTTATCTATTGGAGACGCTCACACACCGACAAGGTCCTTCGTCCTTCACATTCCGGTATGAACACGGAAGGATATGGCCAAAATTCTCAAAAAAGCTGGCGCAATGTCCGGGTATAGGGTTCATGCGGATGCCGTCGCAATCTCTTGATTTTCATTAATCTGCGGTGCAGATACCTCTCCACGCTTATCATCATCCAAGGGTCTATTGGACGTCGCGCCGCTGTCATTGGAATAGAAAAGACTGTTCCACATATTGGGCCGCTGGACCCTCGCTGGGTCTCTCCGCCCCCCGTCTCGAGCTCTTTGGATAAAGTTTGACAGCTTAAAAAGCGCATCAAAAATTGAGATGACATTAATTAAAACTGTTACCCAAGTTTCAGTCCACTCATTACGTTCCTCTTTCTCAATTATGTCGTGACCAGTAGGTGTACTTTCATTTATCTCTTTCTATAGGTATTAACATTAAATTACAACAGCAGGTGCTCGCGAGAATTGAACCTCTTCGCATTCCTATATATATCACTCAACACCTTAGTGTTACGGCCGTCTTAGTAACACAAGAGTTTATAGTACGATTATATTGTATATTTTCTCATGAAAATTGTGGCTGAATATTTAGGAAGTAACACTCATTCCACAGTACTCCCCACCATACGTATAATGAAAAGATTACCCGCCAATTTTTCCTTTCTGTTTAATCCATGCTCACATTCTGTTTTTTTGTTGTTGATTCTTTCTTCTTGAGACACTTTCTTCTCTTATAATTTATATCAACTCTACACAATGTTTAGGGAATCTTATTCCTCATAAAATGTTAAGTTCCCTTTGCCGTCTTGCGTAGCAACTTCTGAAGGAATTCGCATATAGGAATTTTCTTTTTTATTTCGTGTTTATTTTATAATTCTTTTTCTATATTTATTATTTTAATACATTTTTCTCTTCTTATGTAAGTAAATAAATTGTACATTCCGTTTTCTTTCTCTAATACTTAAATTAATATTTAATTTCATTTTTTTCGCCGCCTTGCCCCCTCCTTTTGAAAGGGCATTGCCCGTGAGTGGTGGTATCATTGTTAGAAAAAAAAAAAAAAATATATATATATATTTAGAATTAAATATTTCCTCTATTCTTAATATAATATTTAATAGGAATATCCTTTAATTATGTACTATATATTATTTTCAATATATATATTTCAATATTATATATATACTATATTAATATATATATATATATATATATATTATTATATATATATAATAATAATATATTAATATAATATATATATATATATTATTAATATATTATATATATAGTAAAAATATAATTAATAAAAATATTATTATATATTAATAATAATATATTATATATATAATAATATTATTAATATATAAATATTAATAATTATCATTATAAATATATATATATATATATATATATCTATAATATTAATTATAATATTAATATATTAATATATATATAATATATATTAAAAATTCATATAATTACAACTAGAAATCTACAATATTTAATATAATATAATATTAAACATATCACACATTTAATTACTAGAAATATATATATTAAATAATATATATTTATATATATATTTAATACTTATATATATATATTAAATTAATATATATATATTATATATAATAATATTATATTAATAAGTTAGGATATTATGGTTTTAAAAATATACAAACTTACAATATCAAAAAACTAACATATACGTTAATACAAGGGGATATAAGGGAACCATTGTATGATACAAATCTATATCTAGGGTATAAATATTCCGTGAGCGAAAATATAGTAATAATAAATAAAAATAAAAAATAATTATTATTATTTATATATAATTAATATATTATTGATATTATATAGTATATTATATAATATATAATAATTATATTATATATAATATATTTATATTATAATTTATATAATAAATATATTAAATATATTAAAATACCCATTAATATACCATAGAGAGTGAGCAGGATCGACTTGTTTATTTACCCTTAACATATACTATTACTATACTTTTTAGCACTCAACCACAACCTCTATTCCCTTAAGCCTACCATCCATTTGGAGAAATAAAAGTATATTATTTTCCAAAAAACACTTAGCACATAGTTACAATTATGGAGTCGAGTAAAAATACACTCAAATCTCATATGGTTTTGGGTACATATACACACATAAGCTTCAGGCTTACAATATCTTATGAACGGAAGGAGATATTAGCATATATCTCTATTAGATCATAAAAAGAGATAATCTAGCAAACAAACTTTGAAAGACGCTCCACATTACCACAATTTACTTGTTAAAAAGGGCTGCTAAAGGAATATTGTTTTTTCCTGGCGACTTCCTCGAATAGAATAGCTGGATAACTTTTACAATTTATAATTACAGCGATCAACAAAATCACATAAGCTTCTGATTCTTTAATCAAGATTTCTTATTATGCTTGGTTTTCTTGAAATACTACTATCACGAAAAATCTCGACTAGTAGGATAGTCTCGGTGGGGTTGACCAACCACCGCCACGGAGACATAGGCGACTCGCGGTAGCACAGGCTTTGTCGTCTAGAAGCACACAGAGAAACCGCTTCACATCGTACTAGATATCTTCCGCCTCCGAGGCAGTAGATATGCTTCCGCGTTGAATAACAGCACTCCGTCAATTGTCATGTGTCTGTTTCTGTGACTCTTGTGGTTTTTCCTATCCTGGGCTTCATGTCATCATATCCGGGTAGGGGGACATATTACGCTCACCGCATTTCCATCGCCATTAGGCTTATCTTCCAACATCTTCGGAGCCGTGTGGATAGCTCACACCAGTCTGATGAATACACGTGGTATGTCAAGAAATTTTGTTTTGTTCTTAGATTTAGAGAATTAGTTTTAGAATATCTGCACACTGCTTGTTCATACGAATAATTGATCATTTAAGAGTTTGAAATCTATATATCTATCTCCATCATGACTGTTTCTTTGATCCTTGTAAAAGTTCGTTATATTTAATATATAATATATTAATATATAATATATTATAAATATTATCATATATAATTATATAAATATATATATATATATAATATATATATATATATATATATATATATATATTATATATTATATTATAATAAATAATAATTAATTATAATATAATAATAATTAATTAATATTATATATTAATATATAAATTATATATATTATAATAATATTAATATATTATATATATATAATATTAATTAAATATTATAATATATTAAATATATATTATATAATTATAAATATATATATTATATTATTATAATATATATATAAATATAATATAATAAGGTTACGTGCAACATCTTTGGTATAAATCTTAAATGAAAAAAAATTTACCAAAATACGTAGTATCTCATATTATATTTAATTTTTATCATTTGATTTTAGATATAACTTATCTATTTCTCATTATTCTTCGCACCACATTATTCTTTATAGACACAAGGATTGAGCAGTTGGGCGATGATCCAAAAATGCGGTATCAGTTGTAATCAACTGTAGCGGGAAATGTAGGTATTTGTCTGGTAGAGATATGAATTTTTGTCGGTATTTAGTGTATATTTATTTGTATTTGTCTGGATTTATTTCTCGCATTTTTTATGCGAGATCGCCGTTTTTTTTTTCTTCCTTTATTGAAACAAATAACACAGTAACATAATAATATATATATATATATATATATATATAATATATATATATAAGAGATATATCGATAATGTATATAATATATTATATATACTTTATTTTTCACCCTGGTATTCATAAATGGTATATTATTTTAATAATATTAGAGGTTGTAGTTTTAATAAATCACTCAAATAATTATCTTAATTTTCAATTTATAACCTAAATACAAATAATAACCAATAATAATATATATATTCTTATATATAATATATTAATAATATATATATTATATTAATATATATAATAATATAATATATATAAAGTATATATATATATATATATTAATATATAATTATATATTAATAATATATATATTATATTAATATATCTATATATATATATATTATATATATAATAATATAATTAATATAAATATATATAATATAATATTATATATATATATATAATTTATTTATAATTATATATATATATAATATTATAATTAAATATATAATATATATTAAATATATATATATAATATATAAATAATATATATAATATATATATATATTAATATATATAATTAAATATATATTATATATATATAAATAATTATATATATATATATATAATAAATATATATATATTAATATATATATAAGTATACGGTATCTACTTATTAATATATATATAATTATGTATATACTATTATATATATTATATATATTAGCATAACATAAAGCGAGCAGGATCCAATAATTTGGAAGTCCGGGCTTTTTGATCCCATATTTTAATATCACAACAACATTGTTCTATTTAAGCGGTATAACATAATATCTTATTTCAGCGAATTTTGATTGGAAAGAAGCAAACTGTAGCTTTTTCTGAACCTTCTAAAAAATGTTTCGATTGTTTTTTCCTGAGTCTGTTGTCATTACTTTAAAGAATTTCACTTTTCAAACTTTGTTTTTGAAATTGTTCTTTTCAACTTTTACATTTCTAATTATTTTTCGAACTCGCACTTTCTAATTCTCTAGAGATATAATAAAATAGATGGGTCCAATTTACGCTACAAAAATGCACGAACTAAGAATAAAAATTCACATTCCTGGTGGGAAAACGGAACTTTCAAACCTCTCCACATAGCTCTTTAACCAAAAACTCAGAAGGCAGAAATCATCCTCCTAGTTATACATCTAATCTATTTATATACATACATCTACCAGATATTAGGTTCCTTTATTTCTTAATATTAGGGGCCCCAATACCTGTGCGCATACTCTCATACTTAGACCTTAAAATTTAGCTATTATATATTATCACGCTACTTATATAACCCATAGCATAATATATAATACTACCCTTAGGTATCTTTTCTTAAATAAGGGGCCCAAACTTAGGCAGAATACATAATTTTCTACTTATTATATAATATAATATATTATTATTATAGACCTAAATTAATAGCTATTATACAGCTACTTATAACTGTTAGCTTTGTAAACCATATTTATGAATTTAATTATTATATAAATCATTATAACATTACTTATTCAGCACTTTAATATTCTTGTATTACCTAAACAGCTGATAGCTACTATTCAGATTGCTGGGTTTACTACTTTCACAGGACAGTTTAACTAATGTCTTTTGTTGATATTTGGTCACCACAGACTCACGAGCCAAATCCCCATTCATATCGATAGTATTAAAATAAATATTCGATTGAGAGTTTTACCCAAATAATTAATGAAAGACCTTTGAGCTAAACTTTTATTACTCATTAAAATATATTATTATTTGCCATTACTCTACTTGATCAAAAACTATAGAGTTTAAATATCTTAAGTATAAAATTCTAGTCATTGAAGAGATTACTTATTTTATTTATTTCCCCATGGGAAGCCATCGGGAATAAATTTCCTTTATCAATTTCCGTGTAAGATTTTTGGTTATTCACTTCTCAAATAAGTTTAAATTTCTAGACCTTATCCATTATTATAAGGCACTAACTTGATTACTATAATTATTAATTAAATATGATATTAATATAATATAATAATATAATAATATCATATATATAAATATAATAATATATATATATATATTATATATATATATATATTTAATATTAATATATTATATATAAATATATTATTATATATAATATATTTAATACTTAAATGATACTCGAATCTGTAGCCTCGACTCTCTATTTGGGGTATTTTATCTTTACCTCTCTATTTTAAATTACAAAAGTTATTACTACTTATCGCTTCAATTATTAAATATGGAATCACGACCTGGAGAGGAGGGAGCGGAGAGAAGAGAGGAGGAGAGAGAGTGTGAACAGAGGAGAAATGCGGTTCCACAATGTTTCTTTTCGCCTTTGGGTTCATTAGCTTTTAGGTTAAGAATATTTTTTTATTTTAACGTTAGCTTATGTAAATTAGTAGCAGATGATGTATTCCTGGTCCAATTTGGAAGTTTTGCAAATTTTCCGGAGAAGTTGACTGTGTTTAGTCTTCGAATTATGTTAGTGTTATTGTGATACAGTATTTGTACTTTTATGTTTTTTCGGACTCATCGTTTAAGGCAAGGAGGTATGATAGACGCGCCCTATCAACTTCAATACAACTTAGGGTTGTAGAGAGTTTAGTAGAAAGTGCAGCGATTACGTTTTACGGGTTAACACGGAGCTAGATCTAGGCTGTATGAATGGAGGATGCGGTGGAAGTACTTGAAAGTTTTTTCTTTCGCTGAAGAAAATGGTCCATTATATTGAGAAGCTGCGAATGCAGAGATTGAGCCGGCAGGTTTTAAGTCCGTTTGGGTCGCTTAGGTGTTAGCAGGGCCTTAAAAGTCGGTCTCTGCAATGTCTCTTCTGTATTCGCATGAAGGGGCTCGTTTTTCGTAGTCGTGTTCAGGAGACATCTTTGGGTACAAAGACGTCTATATAAGGCGTGTTTACTGTTCTGGAGGAGGTACAAGGATTTCCTTTTATTTACACAATACCTTGTTTTTAGTTAGACATTGCTGGGTCCAACAAAAAAGGCCACACATAATCAGTTTTTTAGCGTTTTTCACCTTGGAAGCCTTGTTTCATTTAGGGATGTGCTTTCTTCGGTAGCGAAGGAGAATTAATTTAGTTTTTTTGATGTGCCTTCCCTCTGCACTGTACTTGGCCGGTTCTGTTTTAAGGATTATCAGTGTCTTAATTAAATCAGCTCAAGGTGAGGGGTCGTTGCCCTGTTATGGAACTTTAATCCAAAACTTGTGCCCATTTCAAGTCTTTTCAGTAAATGCTTGCCATATTTTTAACTCTGTTCGCTTTCATGCTCCATTTAGGTCCACAGACAAGTGTTGGCACTAGTTTTGGAACAAATTTTTCGCATGTGCAAATGTGAGTTTCGTAGAGGTGAGAAGAAAGGTGAACTGATTTTTATAAAAATCAGTTTCTTCTGCAATACTCTGACACTGAACCGGGGTTCTCTCTCCATCACATCTCTTACACATAAATGCTCTAACAACATTCCAACACATCTTTCTTTTATTTATTAGTTTTGTTAACATGTAGATTGTTGTTTTCTTCCACAACGGAGGGATGCGTCTACAACATTTGGTTATCTTATCATCTGCCCTCTTTGAAAAGCTTTTGTGCCACTTAAAAACAATAGTTCTCGAAGAGTGGGCATTTTTCCCCCCCCCAATAAAGCCCCCTTCCCCCCCGGTTACTTAAAAATAAAACGCCAATTATGTCTCAGTCGTGCGATGCCAGACGTTGTTACGTTTTCACACAGATTTGTAGTGTAAGGACCGAAAGGACTGTTGAGACTATTTAGCTTTATTTTCTCAGTGCATAACAGCAAAATTTAACAGATAAGCGAGCGCATGGAAAGAAAATTCATACGATACCCATAACATTTCAAAAAAAGAATTATATGGCAAAATATCGTAGACGAGCATGGTTCAATAGAACACACGCACATACATAAACAGATGTGTAGTTGAATAGACATAGACTTATTTTAAAGAAATCTTGGTCTTATAAAAAGCGGTGAGCGTAAAGTATATGTGGGCCTAGGTAACTAATCTTTTAACTCCACTCCATTATATCGATAACTCCTCAACAGGAAGGAGCTGCATACTCAGACTTCGTTCATTGAATGGGATATTCAACTAAACTGACTTTTAGGGAGCAGAAGGAGTATATTATCATATATATATATACTACTCACACACAATTTATTTAGGAATATATATAATATAAGATAAAATATTATTAATTATAATTATATATATATATAAATATATATATATATATATATATATTAATAATATAATATTATATAATATAATTATATATATATAATATATATATATAATATACTGCTATACATGAAATTTACACGAACTTATTACATCTAGTGTCATCTACTAATTAAATGAATTAGTTCTTAAAAATATAATAGCACCTAGCCAGGTCCATCCTTATTTTACACTCTTAGGTCTGATTTATAAATTGGACCTAAGCAAGCAGAAACGCCGTTCAGACGCCTATAACTATTGCTTTGGAAGTAAAGAGCAGTATCAAAAGACAGTATAAATATATAAAGCAAATTGCAGCATTGGAAGAGTTCTAAATCTGGATTTGGAGCGTTTTGGACACACTCTTTCTAATTTAAAAGCTACTAAAAGTATTATTAACATTTTATTTTACACCATTCCTTAATAGCAGCAAGAGATTATTTTTATTAACTTATTTGTAGAATCATTGTTGTACAAAGGTAATGAGGAATTGAACCTTAGACCTTTATTCTTGAACCAGATCGAAGTCTATTTCCGACTAATAAACTCTTTAATAATTTTAGAAGCTTTTCATACTTCACACATTACTTTCTTGAGGTCATTCTGAAAAAAATAGAAATAGAGAAGGGTAGTATAATTGGAATATTCAGTTTGTTTAAAGATGGTTCTTTTGAAGATAATTAGCAATGTATTCATTTTCTTCTTTGAAAAACGTGCTTCATGATTTGAGAAAATGAGCTTCACATTACATATATTTCCGAGACTTAAGCTTTCTTGTATGTTGTTATCTTACTAATTATTAAGCTTACCTGATATAGATAAGGTAATTAATATATATAATAATCAGCTTTAGATACTAAGTCGTTAAATAACAATTAGTCAATATGAAGTATCAGAAATATTTCTCTACGTACCTTGGCGTTTTTTATTTATCTTGCAAGCATCTAAATATAGATGGTATACTATATATATATTTAATATATAAAAAAGCTTTGCAAGTTAAAATAATTAAAATATAATTCCAAATTTTAAAACGTAAAGTGTGTCAGGTTAAAAAAAACTTCGATAGTTCTACAATTGCATTGTGATGTGGGAAGTCGCAAGTGAGTGTAACTTGTATGAGACGATTGAAGTCTAATTATCACATGAGTCACAATTCATTAACATCTTGTTCAAGCTAATCAAAAATTTTTCTGACATCCCAAACTCTACTATTTTGTAAATAGTTACACGACTCTCGACTCCGGACATCCGACCGTCTTGTTAAAAATAACCTAAATAAATTATATATATATAGTATCCGACTAACCGACTAATTTAATATTACTATATATCACGATCATCCATATCCACCCTGTGCCTCTAAATATTCCTCGAGAACTCGAACTGGCCGACTAACCGACTTCATCTCTTCCAACCATTTTCAGAAAAATTGCCCGCAATAAAACTACAAGAGCTCCGACTCTTTACAAGGGAATACCGACTCTTTCCCACTCTGGCGTTACAAGATACGTGGCCGACCTACCAACTTTCGTATAATGGTCGGGCTCAGTTACGGCTTAGGAGTCAGCTCCGACTAAAAAAAAACAAAAAAACAGAACTAAAATCATTACTCGACTCCACAACCCTAGAGGTGAACAAAAATCTTACCAGACATCTATTGGTGCGGCGTAACAGAGTGACGGTTTCATACGCTCGCGGAATGATTATTGAGTTGTGTAGGGGCAAAATTATTAGTAGGTGCTCGGAGAAAAAATAAAAACTCACAAATAAGAATAGCCTTACGTCGAACAGATCAGTTCAGCTTCCAACCCGTATCACTTAATTATGCCTTATTTTATTTTGTATTATTATTGATCACAATGCCAGAAAATGCTAATGCGAATTTGTTTACTATCTATATCTGTTAAGTTATATATACACTTATGCCTTTGAGCTCTAATCAATCACTTTCATATATACTAATTTTATTTAAAATAGGTTAAAACACCTCAAATGGTTACTAAAGGTGGGAGGCGGGAGCGGGACGGGAGGACTTATAAACTAACTAGGGGGTAGTATATGATTATAAGGAGATAGTATACTTATTTTCCATACCTACCGTAAGGGTGAGTGGGGTACAGGTATAAGTGAAAGTATACACTAGTTGAAATATAACTATATATATCGACGGATATCACTTAAGTTTTCTCATTCACTTGAGCACCTAATCGAGTATTTAAGGCTGGTTTGAGAGAAATCGTGTGATGTGTTCGAGATATAATGTGTATTCGATTATACCAGATACCGGAATCTAAATTATTCATAGAAACATAAGCTATACCGTACTAGTAATAGTAGGGGGTAGCATTTAGTGTCTCACTTAATATATAATATATATCTATATCTATATATTTATATAACTTATATATATAATATATATATATATTTATATATATATATATATATTAACTACTACCTATTATATACAAGAATGGACTCATTGCACGTATTCATTTTGGATAACTTTCAAACCTACTGAAGGCTAACTGGCACAGGTAGTAGACCAACTCTGCAAGGATCATATATTGTTTTCATTCCCTATTGGTTGTTAGTGAGAGTTAGCGGCCTACTTTTTTTGGGTGGTTGCGGAGATTATTGTTTTCTGAAGAATGTATGAATTATGAGGAAAGGATTATATATCACAAAAAGAAGGGCTTGTGGGTGAGTTGAGATGATTATATCAGTGTTAGCAATGCTAATTAGTTTGATAAATTAGAATTTAAAATTAGGTTTTGGAGAGGTTTCCAAAAAGATTATGTGATTATATTTACCATATAATATTTTTTTTTTTTTTTGTGTAGACTATAGTTATATATCTTATTTATTTACGCAGCTAAAACTTGTGGCTGGAAGGTATACTGTTCTTCCCAAATATTTTTTTTCCAAATATTAGAGTTTATTACACTGATGCCCTTTTAATTATGTATTTCTTTTAACATAACGAAACAGTTTCAAGGGTAGTAACCTATTTAAATGAGTCAACCAACAGTTATAGATTGGAATTAATTTAATTGTTTTAATGTATACTAGTAACTTTGGCCAGCCTCTAGAAGAGCCACAATCCATAACTTCAAAAACATACAATTTTAAGGGCGTAACCCAGCGGAAAATAGGATAGGCCATATTTTGGAATTCTTGTAAAATTTGGTTTAGGCTTTTCTCTTTAAGGCTTTTTTTTCTAGAAGTGTAAAGCAAAAAATTAAAATTTATTAAATAAATGAAACTAAGAAATATTTGCTTTCAGCTGCTTCAACGGAGCTCGTAGAGCGGCGGGGGACATAGTATATATATTATTTGTAAAGGTATTACACGCAATTTAGGGGGCTCGAGCGCCGACGGGGAACACAAGGGGGGGACGTTTTCCATACCCCGTAGGGGAGGGGCGGAAGGAAACCCCGCGACAAAAATAAACCCAAGATACCAAAGAGCGGGGGAGTTCCGGAGACGCCTCCCGCGGAAGGGGTGGGAAATAAGTCCAACCCCGTAGTTCCCCGGAAGGCCGAGAGACCCGACTAACCTAACACTTATCGGTGCGGTCTTACTTTTGGGTAGTTCTTCTAGGTTTGAAAAAAACTACAGAAGAAAATAATTTAGCTAGAAATAGCATCTTATTTATTTTTAATCTGAGTCCACCCATATTAAAAAGTTTCTAAATACAGGTTTCTAACTCATATTCTAATATATTATATTATTAAACATAATTTATTTTATTTACATTAATTCCATTAAAATGTAACCAGCATTCCAGCAATGTATATCTTTTCCCGGTAGCTGTGTTAGTTTTTGAGATATGGATTGTGCCTCTTCTAAGAATTCTAACATAATATATTAATATAATAATATATTAATATTATATATATTTATATATTATAATATATATATATATATATTATATAAATAATATAATATAATATTAAATTATATATTTATATATTAAATATTAATATAATAATATATATATATTATCTATTATTATATATATTTAATAATATAAAATTATATTTAATATAATAATATATAATCGATGTCGATATAGATTATCGTATCGATATTCATATTTATTCGTTAATATATTCAGATTATACGAAAGGTCAGAAAAAGAACTTTAATAGTTATTACCATATATATATATATTAATATATAATATATTTATTATATAATAATATTAATATATATATAATATTATAATAATAATAAATATTAATTATATAATAATATATGATATATTATATTAATTAATAATATTTTAGTTGTATATTAGTAAGTATTAGTAATTATATTAGGGTCGTCTTCTATCTTTTATAAGACTATTTGTATAAATAACAACCCTACCCTCTACCTCCTTACCCTACCACTACTTATATCTCTACCTACCCCTACTTCTATCTCTACCCCTACTCCCTACCCCTACCCCCACCCCCCCCCCCCCCCCCCCCCCCCCCCCCCCCCCCCCCACCCCTACCCCCACCCAAGCAAACTACCTCGACCTAACTAGCTGTTTAATATGTTCTTTGAAGGATTATTTCTTCTGCGAGAGAAGTTCTCTGAGTTCGCAAAGTGAAGCGATTCTTTCTCTCATGTGGATATTTGCATTCCATTCTTATTTCCTTTAGTCCCAAGTTACTAAACATTTCGTTTAACCAACGGCGGTTCCTAACTGTTGGGTCATGACCCCCCCCGCCCGCGAATGGAGTGATGATCTTTTTCAAGGGGTCATGGAGGCTACATCTGTATGCAGGGCTGCGGAGCCGGCAAAATTTTTTCCGGCTCCGACTCCGGCTCCGGCTCCGGCTCAATCATTTTAAATTACGCAATTCAGATTATTGCAACTTTTCAGTACAAAAAAGTTACAGCGCATACTTAAAAATTACCCAAAGGGACGGCTCCGAACTAAGGGAAAACTCGGATCCAGCCTTTCCCAGTTCCATCTCTAAATTGCTCAGCTCCGACTCCGGATCCGCTCCGACTCTTTTTAAGATTGTTCGGCTCCGGCTTCCGGGCTTCCGGCTCCGACGCTCTAGTAGATTACTTTTTTGTTTATAACTTTTGTAACCACATATTAATTCTCTCTGTGAAAAATTTAATGTGATGGTTATGACATGTTTGCTTAACATCTTACAACCCACATCGGAAATAAATTTAATATCTGTGTTTAACGTGTATGTATAACGTAAACTAATAAAATGTTTTAATAAAAGACAATACAGAGAAGATCGGGCATTCCAAACGAAAAATTTCACTTTCCTCCTCCATAAAATTTAACCACACAATTCTACCCCTCCTTTGAACGCCTGAACTGCCTGAACATTTTTAACGTATAATTCAAATTTTAAAAATAATTCTAAAAAGTTTTTTTTAATTTATTTATTAAAATAACGAGAAAAATATATACTTTAATAGTTTTCACTACTTAAAGTTTACAATAATTTCCTCTTTGAAACTGTTTTTTTTTATTATAGAAACTTAAATAATCTTATGTCCCCATCAACAACAGATTTTCACTTAAAATTAAAAAATAAAAAATTCAGTTTTATATTAATTTTTAAAATGGGTTCCGATTCGAGAAAGCCTGCCGTAAAGCATATGTACCATAAACTTATCCAAAACAATTTTCTTAAAAATATAAATTACTTCATTTTACAATAAATGAATTAGATCTCCTAAGGTCCAATTTTATTACTTTTTAAAGCTAAGAAAATAAAGACTACTCTCAATATTTACTTATTGACTGGAGAGATAAAGCTGTATAATTGTGATAAGCCGCAATCTTGAAGTAATTATTTTAGGATAGTAGGGAATCACCGTTCTCTTTAATTAACTGATTTAACAAATTTTGTATTTCCGGATTGATTTTTCTTAAGTTAATTTACACTTAAATAGATTCGTCGTATGTGACATTCTAGAATAATTGTTATATTTTCATTAATAGAGCATTGTTAGGTTAAAAGAGAGATCTTTAACATTAAACACAATAGGCAGAGTATGATCTTAATTTCAATATCGATTTATTCTAGACTTACTGTTCTCCTCTTAATTATTTTTTCAAATTTACATAAACATGTTAGACAAGATACAACAAGGGAGGATTCCTGAATGCTGAAACTATCTGACTCCGACCCAGATTTCTCGAAAGTATTTTATTCAATATTAAGTCCTAGTTCCAAAAATCATTCCATTATGCTTATATTAATATCAGCATCGTTCGATCTAGAGGAAAAGAGCAAGTATTCACTGAAGATTCATGAACAAACAAAAGATTGTGCAACGTACGAAACAAATTATATGTATTCTCATACACGCCTCTAACTATATTACTTATCACTTCTTTATCTATTGTGTTTATGTATTAATGAATTAAAGTTGGCATCTCTAAATAAAAAAAAAAAAAAAAAAAAAATTTCTTAGCTATTTTTGGAGAACTTTCAAATGAAACCAAAAACATTTTGAGTGTATTTCGAATTTGTTTATCCGACTAATACTATCGGAGAGAGAAAGTACAGGAGGAGTACCGCAAGCATCATACTAATATGATCTTTTAGTTGCAAAAGGCTTTCGAGCAATAAGACATGTACTTCTCCTTCTTTTCTCTTGATCTAAAGATTGAAACTTTTCCAGCTTAACGCTTTAGAACCTTTTCCATATAATATTATAGGGATTCACACAGTTGGCCTTATGCTTGTTATGATTTATCGGCCTTATGCTTGACAGATTTAACTGCAGAGATATTGGCGGAAACAATTCACAGCAGCTACTAATCATAAAAGTCAATGAATTCACCCCGCTCATTTGTGAAAAGGTTTAATATCATACGGAACAACTTAGTTTTTATATGGTTTTATTTCAAGTTCATTCATGACAAACGAAAATTACTATTTCTTCTTACGTTTTGTCACTTATTCAAGTAAAAATCAAAATATCAATATTACCGCTTCTGTTTTCTCATATAACTATTGTACCTTTTTAAAATTTTAATTTTTCAATATTCGTATCTATGATACATTATCTGGATATTGAGTACTATTCCGTAACTAAGCGTAGATACTTGCCCCGTCTTTATATATTCTCGAAATTCATTTCTAAAACGTCAATAAACATATGTGTTCTCGGTATAATCAGCTGAATAATGTTGCTGAATTTAAGTAATCTCTTACTGCTCCAACGGCTATTATTAAATATTGTGTTTAATCATTACGCCCACAAATATTAATAGATTTATAAAAGAAAAACAGTATATATTACGCTTTATCGAAGGACCCTCCCATTTTACTATTTGTGCAACAGCATCCAACACTTCTTTACTCTATTTTTAAATGTGCAATAAGAACTGCGTTCCTAGGTTTTAAATTGCATTTTTATAAGTTTTTATTGCGACATACTAAATCAACGCTTTTTCCTATTGACCAGAATGTCGTATATCGCCAGGACAATTTATATTATCCTCTTGACGGTCTAAAATAATCCAATTAAAACGAGAAAACAATTTCACAGTTTCGTAATAGTTCAATGCTCTCATTACTATAGTTTGGCTTTATAAAATCAATAGGCTTAACACCATTTATTAACGCGCAAAAAAATTCAACTTAACAATAAACATAAGTATTTACTTTGAATTTGTCACGTAACATAGACAGAACAAGTTTCTAACAAATGAAAGAAGTATCACTCAATCTCTCACGCTGTGAGTTTTACAAACCAATTATAAAGTTCATCCTAGCAACTGAGCTTTACTTTACTTACAAATTTTACCTTATTTACCAAAATTCCCAAACCGCTATAGGTCCTTGAGAAATTTGAGAAGCTTTTAATTAATATATGTACGCCCAATTGAATTACATACAAGTCATTTCAAAGTTAGACAGCTATATTGTACGGCTTACCATCCCATAAGTACTGACGTGCGTTTAGAGTAACACCTCTTTTAAACATCGATCGATACAAGAACACATAGACTTGTTATAATAAATTCCACATTTACACAGACTCATGGCTAAAACCTATTACATTATTTACAATTATATAATTGAAAAATGTAAGTACTTCTTTATGCTTCAAGAGAATAGCAAAGTAACATATCCAGACAAAAAAAATATCTTTAACCTGTAAGGCGTGTTTTCAGGATTTTCAGAGGTTTAAAGTAATGAAAAAAATGGCACTTATTCTCAAACGCTCACATTACTCTCAACTTTTCTCAATTTAATTCTAAAGTTACCTATATGAAGTAATGACAACTTTTTAGTTTTGAACAATAAATAAAATAAGCAATATTTCTGAGAAAAAGAGAATATATATATTTCATTATTCTCTCCTCTCATCTATCATATATATATTATAAATTATAAAATATAATATAATATCATATTATAAAATTATTTAACTAACAATATGAGCTGTAGGGAGATATATTATATATATATTTATAATATATATATATATATATATATATATATATATAATATATATATATTAATAATTAATATTAATATATATTAATATAATTAATATATATATTATTATATATATATATATTATATATAAATATTAAATATAATATTATCATATGTATATAATCTGCACTTTAAGTCAGAAAAAAACACTTTTAACTCAATGTCCCAAACTTTAGAACTATCTAAGGAACTTATCTTCCACAACTATCCACCAGAATATATATATCCAATCGTCTATATTCACATAAAAATTGGCACATAATAAAAGTAATTTAAAAAATATATAAAATTTTCAAGCACATATATACTAACCAATTAATATATATGTATTCTAATTTATTATTATATAAACTTGAATAAATTCTAATAACATGAAATAAAATAAAATTATTGAACTTAATAGATTAAAATTATACGGTATTTTATCTACAATATTATATCGGGGTATTATTCTAACATTTCCAAAACGCTTACTAGGCACCCTACACGCAATACTATATATAATAATACTATATATAATATTATTATATATTAATTATAATATATAATATATTATATATATATATATATATATATAATATATATAATAATATTATATAGTATATATATAATATATAATAATAATTATATATAATATTTATATATATATATATATTATATAATAATAATTTAATATATAATTATATATATTAAAAATTATATATATAAATAATATTATATAAAAAACCTTATGTAAGTTTGATTAAAATAAATTAATACATCATAATTTTTGTACGATGGCCTGCGATAGCGGAATAGAGTCTTTTTGCGGCTCCGACTTCCGGCGTCGGCCCATTACAAAGTCCTTCGATAAATTTCCGCCTACGACTCCAGGTTATCCGGCTCCAGCACCCCAAAGGATTTCGCCTCGATCCGGCCTTCCGGCTTCCAGCCCACTCAAAAATTTTCTCTCTACCGGCCTCTATGGCTCCGGCTCAGCCGCGCAACTCACACTTCCGCTCATGCGGCTCATCCGCTGGCGAGCTCACGGACTCCCGGCTACCGGCTCCGGCTCCCGCAGCCCTGTCTGTATGATCCGATAGCAGTGACAAGCCATCTATTTGTTCATATAATCAACAACCATAAGTTTAATTCATCCCATAATTTCAGCAATATTGGTCCAATGGGAATGGATATTTAATATAATGAATAAATTAAAATTTGACTTGGTTTTGGCAATTAAAGATTAAATTAATGCAAATAGTTGGCTAAATCATAATATATTAAATTTAAATTCAAATTATATTTAATTTGATTATTAGTTATTTAATATAAAATATATAAAACTTTATTATAATATAACTATATAATCTTTATATAACCTATACATAAAACGCAGATTTTATTTTTCAGACGTATTTATATTTATGCGAGACGTGGAGTAATGTCTATTGAATTCCAATATTAGATTATTTAAAATTTTATTAATAAAGCTAACCAAAATGCTATCAAACCCGACATAAATGAACACGTGTATTAAATTTATAAGCTCACTTTAAAGCATCTTATATTATAATATAATATATATATATTATATATAAATATTTATATAATAATTAATATATATATAATTATATTATAAATATATATTTTAATATATATTATAACTAATTAATTTAGTGATATTTATTTTTTTAAATTGTAATAACAAAAGAAAAATCAAACTTTTGATATACTTATAATATATATAATAATATATATTAATATTATATATATAATAATATTATATATTATTTAAATAATATTATATTATATATATATATATATATATATAATAATGTGACTTTATGTATATAAAATAATAAAACACTATAATATACATATATACAAAAGTATATATATATTTATTAACACCTCGAAAAGGTGCCTCTGGTTTACCGTGAAATCAGAACTACTATTTCACTTGATGACGTCCTAGTCGCATCTTGCTCTATTGGTTCAGTACTCTTCTGGTCTCTCGTGCGTCGTAAGTTGTTCTAAGTGTTATATTAAGTGTATTCTATATTTTGTGTGTCAGACATAATGCACTACAGGCGAATCGAAGGCTAAACGTCATATGAATACATTTGTTTATACATTGAAGTGTGAAATTTTATAGTTCGATTCTCACCGGATATTTTGATACCATGGTCTATTAATTTTAAATTACTCACTCGAAAGAAACGTAAACAACAGAGAAATTTTCATCGAACGTTTGGACTTTTTCAGCTTGGATAACGTCACGAAATGGTTTTCATTGGTTCAATTGCCACAGTGCGTAATCTGCAAGAAGACGATTGCTAATGAGAGCATCCCGAATTGCCGGTCTCAAAAGCTACAAACAGCATCTCAAAAAAGGTTTTCATCAATCAGGGCCCTTACCGGAATTGTCCGCAAGGTTTGTCATCTACTTCAAAATTAAGAACACCAGCTAATAAGGCGGGCTCGTCAAGAATATGAATCATGAAACAGGAATTCTCTTTCAGCAATCTAAGATCGTCGAGCCCTCCCTTTCTATAAGCAAAACAAAAGAAGTCACATTATCACAGAGCTGTGGATTAGCTACACTTGTTAACCTTGCATTAGGGCTGCGCTCGTCTTAATCCCGTCAATAACTGTGCCAACAATGTTTAATCCAGATCAGATAAGTCTTTCGAGGACACAACTTCCATTTCAAGAGGAAAATTCACTCGTGGGAAAGTGATTGATGTGTTGTCACGGATGAGGCTTCCCAGCATGCTCTTTTTCGCAAAGTCAGGATTTAAGGCTGTGGTTCAAAAAGAAGACATCCCGCTGTAATATTACAACCACTGCGTGATCGACCGTGAGACTCTTTCCTCCAAGACGCTCCCTTCTGCCCTCGAACTTAAGGAACTTTACGGAGACGGGGTGGCGGGCTATAACATTTTGCAATAGAGTTGAATTTTCCATCTTTAACATATCAAAGAACGATGGACTTCTGCATCAGGCTGTTTCGTCAGCTGTACCGAAGACACGGAATCTTTCCCACCAAGCCCCTCATCTTCTACATATCTGTTCGATGGTTGTCAAAGGGCAAGTGGTTCGTGCTGCGTAAGCAGTTTTGAACACTCTTTGAAATCGGATCTCGAAATATTTTCTACTTGGCAGCTCAAGCGGTAAGAGAGCATTGGAGGGGCAAGTCAAGTCTTCCCTTCATTTGAAAGGACCTTATGTGCGAGAGCCGTTTTTATATTCGCTCGTTTCTCTTGCCTTTATTGGTTCAGAGGACGTGTTCTGAAATTTTGATACCAACTCAACGTCAACTACAGGGCTCAGCAATTAATATAGTCAAATATCATTAATTTTCTAACACAGATGCTTAATCAAGTGCTTCCTCAACTAAGCTAGCTCTTTGGGCTGACAAAACGCTCTGAGATGGAAGCTCGTAGTCTTTCATTCCAAATATCTTTGTCCCGAATGAAGTCGTCCCGGTGAAGAGCCACTCTGCAGAGGAGCTGCAACAAGACATCAAGGAGCACTTATTAAGCCCCTCGAACAAGTGTTCAGACGCTATTACCATGATATTGAATGGACATGAGAATTAACACAATTAACTTGCCCACAACCGCCGTTCCCCGGCTGCAAAGGGGGGTGGGGGTGTTTGTGTAGAACCAAATGGCTTCTGATGCACGATACTCGAGATGTAACTTTTTTTTTGGAACTATCATAGCAACTTGTAGTCAGACAGGGATCCAGGAATAACTAGTCCAGTTCGTTCCAAACCTTTACCATGTTAGGTCTTTGCCGGGCAACATAGGGGGGTGTGTCGTCTGTCTCTTTTCCACAAGAACCAGATCAACATTCCCTAGAAGGTTACCTTATCCCTTATCATCAACTTACTTTTTTTATGTGAAAGTGTTTCTCGACTCTTAACCTGACAATCATAAAAGGCCGAAGCAGGTTGGTACAATTATTCGCTCGAAAGCAGATATGCGTACTGTGATTATATTAGCATCTCAGACTTCTTCAAGCATGTATTGATTTGCCTTGCAGCAAGAAAGGAAGTTACATCGTTTGCATTAAGGGGAATCTACCACAGGCTATTAATCGCAATATTATTCTGTAATATAATATATATCACCATAACTATTCAGTATATATATAATATATATAGTATTATATACTATAATACTACTTACTATATAGATATATTGATATTATATATATCAATATACCCTACTATTTTTCTCAAACTCCATTCAAATAATATTTCTAGACCCTCACCTATCTATATATACTTTACTACATAACTATGAATTTATCACTATTATCTTCATCTTTATTTATTAAATTATCTGATGGACTTTGGAAAATCATATGTAGCAGACTAAGCATATAGAGGAACGTAAGGGCAACATTCAACCTTGGGTATTTTAATGGAGTCTCTCAAACAAAGTTGAATTTCCCATCCGTTCCTATTGTGGGTTAGTCTTTTGTATGTTTTCAACCCATCTTAATATATATATATATAATATATTACTATATTATAGAAATAAATATAATTATTATACGCTAATTAAATTATTGTAATTCATACTAATATAGATTATTTATCCTATTATATTATATATATATTATTGAAGTTAAAACACTACCAATTATTTAACCGTTGCTTTACACTTCCCTATATGCAGGGGAGGTAATTCACGGGACCAACAAGGAAATAAGAGAATACTCTTAAGGCCGGCTCACTGCACACCAGCGCCACTAACTTGTGTTCGCAGTCAAGCTTTCTACTTAAATATAGACCACCTCACGGTAAGATACAAACTTCTAACTGCTAACGCGAGGATTGCAACCCAGTCGACCTCACGTATGAGGCAGGTGACTCAACATCCCCTGCGCCACGTTAAGCGATAATATATATATATAAACTTATTACCTTATCTATATATATCTATTATACTTTTCTAGTAATACGTAAGTATATTTATCTTTCTATATAGGTATATTCATTTATATATTTTATATACCTTTATTTATAATAACTATATAATAAAAATAAAAATAATATATAAACATATATATATATTATATATATACTATATTATTTACTATACTAATAATATTATAATATATATACAATAATATAATAACATATATAAATAATATAATAATAATCTAATAAATTTATATTACTTGGACTAAACTACTTATTCACATATATATAATATTCTATAACAGACAGGTATACTAATATTATATATATATACTAGTATATATATATATATATATAATATATAAGTTGGATATATAATATATATAAGTATATAATATTTTATATATATATATTAAGTAGTGAGGAGTGGACAACTTGCACGGGCGGGGCATCCCCAACTTTTTCACACTGTCGAATATGGGACAAAGAATACGAGATATATTAGGCCTTAGGGGGAGATTGATGAGACGAAAGGGCTTATCAATCCGACAAACATAAGACAAGATCGTATAGGTTATTTGTCTGTGTTTGTCTGTTTGTCTATGTCTGTCTATGTTGTGTCTATGTGTCAATTGTGTCAATTGTATTTTTATTATTACATCGAAGGTTCGTTTTCCCGCAGGGAAAACGAATCTGAGTTGAAAATCATCTCAACATATGCATTTCTGAATCCAACTCCGACTCGACTCCGACTGCTGACTCCGAACTCCGACTCACGGCTCCGGGTGCGGTTCTTACTCCGGCTCCGGGCGCCGGTTCCTTACTCTGGTCGATAACAACTGTGAATTGAAAGTGTTGTTGTTATTATTATTATTATTATTATTATTCTTAACTTATTATTATCTTATTATTATTATTATTATTATATTTATTATTATATAATTAATTATTATTAAGAAGGACAGACGGAAGACAAAACGTTTCCATTTCCAAACGATATATTGCATAATGGTACTTCATTCTCTGAATTTTTTTTCTTAATGTTATTATTACTATTATTATTATTAATTATTATTAATTATTCATTATTATTATTATTATTATTACTTATATTATTATTCTTTCTTTCTCTTCTTTCTTCACCTTCCTCTTTGCCCTAAGATTGGGGGTAAGGATTGCTGTACAAGTCGAAAGGATAAAAAAGCAGTAGAGAACATGACAAACGTCGAAAAGAAAGCCCAGCCTTACCCGCCCCCTCTGTACCATTAATTTATGAGATGCTCGTCACAGACAGCAAAATCCACCCTAAGCATATGGGAACCGCGACGGACCCTCACTATGGTAATCGTCAAATGTAAGGGTTCATCCCCTGGCCCAGGTGGGCCACAACCATGCCCCCATCCACAAAACCCCTGCCATTCTCTCCTATCATGCACTTTTATTCTCGCCGTGCCTCTGCCAAACTCACATTTCTCTCCTCAGACATTCGTTCACCGACTCGATCCACTTTCTCCTTCGGTCTCCCAGCCGGTCGGTTCCCAACACACTCACCACTATACATCCGCTTAACCAACCTACTATCATTCATCCTTTCCACATGACAAAACCATCTCAACATACTTTCATTTATTCTCTCATTTACCCTTTCTTCACACCACACACTCTCTAGTACGTTCATTCCTCTCTTTATAAAATTCTTCTCAACCCTTAGCACACCCCTAAGATTTGTCCATCTGAACAGCATTGAACTTTAGATCTATACTCTTTATTCCAGACCATAAGTCTCACTACAATAATTAACACAGGTAAAACAACATACCCCTCATGTAAGTACCCTAGCACACTCAAGACTTAGTCCCTTTGCATTCACCAACGATTTAAATTGCACCAGCACCTTCCTGCCAATTCACAAACTTTCTACTACACTCTGCATCGTCCGTTCCCTTTCATCTAAATATACCTAATATTTAAACTCAACACATCTGTTCCAGCTGCTCAACCATCTAACATATACTTCACACTGAGGAAGTGGTCCTCACTCACCACCATTAACCTTACTCCTATCAACGTTTACTTTCAAGCCCCTCCTTTCACACCCCTGCCAATCTCTCTATCAATCTCTCAACTCTCTTCAGATTCGCCACACGAACCAAATTCATCCGCATATAAATAGTAGAGCACCTTCTAGGGCACCGTCCACTCAACTCCATTCTCCACCCTTCTAACACCATTTCCTCCATCCCCCCTAATTTCTTTTCATAACCCCATCCATCATCCATATGCAAAACCCAAGGAGACTAACACAACCTGTCTTACTCCCTATTAATCCTAAACCACCATTGACACATTTTATTCTTACAACACGCTTCACTATCGTCAACATAGCTTTTGATTCCATTTCAGAAGCCTACCACCAAGAATACTACTCACTAACACCTGCCATAACGCTTCCTATTAACTCTATCATACGAGCTGTTGCCAATCCATAAAACTAAATACAATTTATTTTCTTTCTCCCTCATTTTCTCAATCATTTGGTTTCAAATGTAAAGATTTGATCCACACATCCTCTAACCACTTTTCTCTCCCCTAACGCACTCCTTGTTCTTACACCAATCAGTCGCCTCAGTCCCTCGACGCACTTCTTCAACCAAAATACCATACCAGCATATTTCTTCCCTAAACACTCAATAAACTTATTCCCCTATACTTTCTACAGTTCCCCTTATTCTCCCTACCTTTTTATATAAGGGTACTATTACGCTCTCCTCCAATCCCCTTGAACTATACCCTCTCCATAAAACGCTTTATTACACAACTATCCAATCAATCATCTCACCATCTCGCTTCCGCTCTTGATCATTTCACTAAATAATAATTTCATCTATACCTGAGTTTACCATTCTTCAAACTTTCTCACTCTACCCATTACCTCATCCTTACTAATAACCTCATCCGCCAAAATACTATTCCTTCTTGGCACCATCAAAACCGCACACATTCATAACCACCTTCATCATTACTGGTTAATGATTGTGCGATTTTTCGAAGTGTTCTTTCCACACTAACCCTCACATCCATACTTCATCAGTTACAAAGCACCATCCCTATTCTTATTCTAAGCAGATTCCCCCCTTCTTCTCATCTCTTCAACCTTTCGCCGCTTCCTTCCAGAATAGCTTCCTATTTCCTTGTATGTCCCTCTTCATCCTCCTTCCAAACTGTTCATTTACTTTGCTTTCTCTCCTACGTATGACACTTTAATTGTATTTCCTTTTTTTCTCCTATATAATTCTAAGCATACTTTCTTTTGAATCTCATCATTTGCTTTTAGTACATTCAACGCACGCTTCTTTTTTTACCTTAACCGCTTTCATCACCTCTTCAATTCAACCATTCGCTGTTACATTCTTAACTTCCTACTTTAGCACAATTCCACAACCCTTCCTTTGCACTACTAACAATTGCTTCCTTCATTTGCCCCCAGATTTGCCTCAGTAATCAACTTGTTTTTCACATTTCAGCCGGTTTTTTAACTAGCGTACGCTCTTACATACTTATCCTTATTATCCTTATTACACTTAACTTCTCACTTTTAATTTTACAATACTTCGCTTTCGTATCACCTCTCTCCATCCAAGCAACACCACTATACTTAATTTACAATAGCACAACATAATCGAATCCGATAATCCTTCCCTAACCACCCCTAACTGATTAAACATCCACAACACAATACCTTTCACATGCGTTCTTCTGTCTTTCACCACACTAAATCAATTCATACTGTGTCACTTCGATACGCATCTTCTACCTTACACCCAACTCTAGTATACTTATGGATACTCCTGTGGTGTCTTAAAGAGAATTTATAGATATTAGCTTCTACACACATATCTTCTCTGCATTCAAGAAATAATCACCTTCCATACCATTCTCTCAATATATTCTCAATGCATAACAGCCACCACCCCAGAAACCACCTGTTATAATCCATCGCCTTTTGTTGATCTCCACCTATGCCAACCATCCCTCATATATTAATTTATTATTATTTATTACTTATTATTATTATTATTATCTATTATTATTAATTATTATTACTCTATTATTCATTATTATTATTATTATTCTTATTATTAAACTTATTTGTATAACAACAATGTTTGGGTGTTTTTAAGGGTTATATAGAGACCGTAGAGTTCGAAATATGATGGTTATAAGGCCCGTATATGGTGTCTAGGATCCCCCAGAAGGGATCCCCACCCCAAACATTAAATATTGATGCGGTAGTAAGCTGAACTTGATATACCAAACCTTTTAAGGTTGTGTATCTTAAGATGTTCCGGGTAAATAATGACGATTTGACCAAAATTCGGGGACAGGGCCCCACAAACTGAAATATTGACGAGTAGATGATGAAAATGTCGGTATACAACCTTCTGAGGATGCATCTTAGATGACCCTGGGTGTAAAATGATTGTGGGTGGCCCCGACCCGGGTTACTCACCTTGCATCATCAATATTACCCCAAAATCTGAAAAATATTGACAATAAGACAACGAACTTGATATACAAGCCTTCTTTTAGGGTGTTATCTTAGATGTATCCGGGAGTAAAAGAACGGATTTGAGCCAGAATTCGGGACCAGCCCCCAACAAAAACTGCACATTATTGACATAGAATGATGAAACTCGGTATACCCCAACCTTACTGAGATCGTATCTTAGATTAACCCACCAGTGTAAAATGACTGTGGGCTTCACAACGGGGTACTCACCCACCCACAAATGCTAGAGTACTTGACATATAACAACGAAAACTTGATATACAGGCCTTTTTAAAAGCTTGATCTTAGGTGTTACGGGGTAAAAAGACCGATTTTGAACCAACATTCGGGGCCAAGCCCCACACACTGAAATATTGACGCTAGAACGATGAAAACTCGTATTAACCACATACATAATAAAGCTACTCACATCATATATGGGTTAGATAGCCGTGTACACAACCTAAAGGGGGGTCTCTGGACCCAAACTTGCCCAATTTGAGCCTAGAACGATTAAAACTCGGGGATATACCCTTCATATCTAGTACACATATCACTATATGGGTATTAACAATAACCCATACCGTTCACATCAAGGGGGGGTCAACGCCGACAAAACATGAAATATGACGTAGAAACAACGAAACTTGAGTTGTATTCATCATCTTCTTTGATGTATTCTCGAGAGACGAAAAAAAGAAAGACCAAAAAGAAAAAACAAATTAATAAAAAAAAAATGAGGAAAGTATTTATATAAAACGCTAATTTTTAGTTTTCAATTAAAAAAAAAAAATCTTCGGCAAAGAAACATTTTAAAAATTTTTGTTTAATAAAATCTAAAGATTGTAAGTTGTTCTTAAAACAATTAAAATTTTTTTTTTTACAACAAAACAGGGTTTTAAAGCAATTATTTTAATTTCTTTTTAAGTTTTTTAATTATAAAAATTTAACCTTTTTACAATATTCAATCAAATGTTGTCTTCTAGAGCCTCTGGAGCCTCTGGAGGCTCTTGAGCCTCTTAAGTCTCCAGATCCCCATCCTCCTCACCCTCCTCCACACCTCCCCCCTCCCCAAATCTATGATCTAAGTGATTCATAGTCAAATATTCTTGCATAAACATAAACACAAAACTTTTTATTTATTTTTGTTATATATGCCTTTAAAGAGTTTGTTTTTACGTAAATTTTTAAAAGCTTCTTCATATTTAATACTATGAATGTGGGTTTTTACATACTACCTTGTAAATCAGTAAATCAAACCACCCGACCCTCCCCAATCCCTACCACCAAACTAATGTATTTATGTTTTATACATTAGCATAGTAATATTTAACAATAATTTATCATAACCGTGTGTAATTATCATATCGATCAATGAATATATGCTACGTAACAAAGATCCATACTTAACAACAATAAAGTACTAAGCGCAGCATTCCAAGAACGGACCTACTTACACTTTTTACTAACATATCACTGATATTTTTTTTACATTAACATAGTTTATTTTAACAAAAATTTTATCATAACTTGTCTAAATATCATACTGATCCATGGAAATAAATTCTAACGTACCAAAGTTTTTCACATCAATAAAGCAAACTTAATAGGCATCATCTGAACTACGTAATATAACGTACTTCACAAAAACCTAAACACTCTTAACATGAATAACAGTTAACATTAACAAAGCTTCATACTTAACAACATAAAGTAACTAACATTGAGCGCAGTACGTAACCTAGTTTGAACTTCTTTTCTACACATTTATACACGATGGGCTTTTTACATTAACAGTGTACATTTAACAAAAATTGAGTGGCAACAACATTGTGTAAGTATTCTTACTTGATCAATGAATATATTGCTAACGTAAACAAAGGTTTTTTCTATTATCAAAGCAAACATAGGATCCATATGAACTACGAATTATATATGTACATCACGAATCCTAACACATCTTATACACCGAAATAAGATCAGCTTCACATTAACAAAGTTTGAATACTTCAACAACCTGTGACATAATCTAAACTATTTGCATAGCGAACTACGAAATCTTAATTTCACAACTTTTCCAAACATATCTCTAACATCACAATGTTAATTTTTTTGCACGGAACATTTTAGTAAATTTAACAAAAATTTTTATCACGATCGTTGTAAGATTGAATCATAATTAAACCGTGGACCGATAGGCACAGAACCACTATTACCGCTACCACGCTTAGCAAAGACTTCTCACATTTCAATAATTATGCTAACATATCATACCTTGAATGTATTACAATATAAGTAAATAGGGACATGCCAATAGAACATCACCCCTATGCTGAATAATCACTAACATTAGCAAGTTCCATTAACGGTTAACAAGAGTAAAGTAACGTTACGTTGCCATTACAAAAAAAACGTAAACCTATTTCATACGTTTTCAAACAATATCTCTAACATATCATTACTATTTTCATATTAACACTGTAATAATTTTTGCATCACCGTACCTAATTATCATATTCTGATTCAATACGAATATAATAACCAAGCGTTTAACAGAAGTTTTTTGGTCTTAATTAAACAAGCTAACATATCAAAGTCTGAACTACGAATATAACGTACAACGAAAAACTAACATACTTAACACGAATAACTAGACTAACATTATTAACTAAAGGTATAATAATAATTACCAGTGAAATAGTTAACTTAGCAAACATGATTAGACGTTGCCCTATTAATCACATTCATTTTATTTATTTATTCATTTTTATGTTATTAAAAACTTTTATTTATTTTATTATAACTTTATTTCTTTAAACTATTTTGTTATTCAAAAAAATACTTTTATAAATTTTGTAAATAATAATCTACTATAAAAACATTTATTTAGTTTTGTTTTTTTTTGTTTTTAAACTTTTATCATTTTTAACTTTATTTCTTTAAAAACTTTATTTGTTTTACTAAATTTTTATTCTTTTTATGTTTATAACGTAAAAAAAAAAAATTGTGCATTTTTCCATACACCTACTAAACGGTAATCATATGAATCAGTAAATATCAATACCATTCCACTACCCCCCACCTACCCGTCCAACCCGTAGATGCAGATAAGATTGGAGGTATTGAAGGTAATTGAATCTAATTGAATTCAGAGTGACGAGATGTGGTCAGAGAAGTAAGATGTCTTGGAAAGAAGTAACATAGCATGAAAAAATATCCTTTTTTACTATTGGAGTCGGCCAACCTTCGGAAATCCAATAATGTTCACAGACATACAAAGTTATTTTCTAACTAATCAATCAAATAGCTAACCATATACAATTAACCTGTATAAGAATATATAATGTAATTAACATTACAACCCTAACAAAAATTACATAAAATATTATTACTACGAATATAAACTTCATTATGATGCCTTTTATTCTTATTTAATTTCCTAGTAAGATACTATACACAAAACATTAAAGTAGTCATTTATTCACATACTTTTTTTTCTTTTTTTGTTTTAAAAACTTTTATTTATTATTTACTTTAATTATCTTTTAAAACTTATTTTATTTTTAAATAATAAATTTTAGCTTATTTTTTAAATTTTAATTATTCTTTTAAAACTTTTAGTTTATTTGGTTTTTTTTTTAAAAAAACTTTTAATTTTTAAAACTATATTATTTTAAAAAACTTTTTTGTTTTTATTAACTTAAAATATTATATCTATTTATGTTTATACGTAAAAATTTACATTTTTTACAATAAACTAAAGTAGATTGAAATACGTTAAAATAACAAAGTTGTTCGATATCAATTAAGGGAACGCTAACATAACATCATACCACTGCAGTAACCACAATCAATTCAATAGTATACTACAAAATAGTCAAACATAGGAAAAGAAATTCATGTTGAATTGGTAAATTTTGGAAACGTAAGAAAAAAATCATATCTCAAAAAAACTAGCATAGCACAGCGGAAAGGACATATTCATTAATAGTCATTTAGGCAAAATTAAAAGTAAATAGTTAAT